>PVJO010005083.1:0-102400 GCA_004026905.1 Hystrix cristata | reverse complement strand
CGGAAGCAGAGGGTGCCACACCATTTGTGAGCATCCCTCAAGACGTGTCAGCTATTTCGGTGCGGGCATCAGACAGAAAACAGGAAGCATCTTGGGTGCAGGAGAAATTACATGGGCATCGAGAAGAAGGCCATTATTCAGCTGGGAGAACAATAGAAAATCATGTATTCACAGCATATCAGGCCAGGAGCATTGACCTCGTGCTTGAACATCTCTTGTCTTTCGGGGGGATTTTGAAGGCACAGGAAAGGGCAGAGGCTGGGGAAACGCCCTGTCTGGTTCCCTGCTTTGATTTTACTATGCAGAGAAGCCCTTGATGGGGGCCTGCTGAGACTGATTGCAAGGGGATGAAGCCTCCTCCCCACAAGAAGCCTTTAGCTTTTGCTGAGCGCTCCCAGAGAGCACAACAGTGTCAGGAGGAGCCTCAGGACTGCTGAGCAGGCAGGAGAGCAGAGACAGTAAAGGAAAGGAAAAAACAAAAACAAGAATTGGAGGCTTGACACAGCAGCTCGTTCAAGGACTTGTGGAACTGACCTGCCAGCCTTCTGCAGAGATCTTCTTAGCATTTCAGTGGATCCTTTGCTGGAAGATACATGTATTTGGTGGGAAAAAGAGAGAGAGAGGAAGATATGACAGGAGAAGCAGAAAGAAACACAGTAGGGGACCCGTGTGGTTAATGAAGCTTGCCCTGGCCCCATTCTTGGTCCCCTGACCCCAGCCTGCAGTTTCTGCAGGACTGGATACCCCGGAGCTTGCATCACCTTTTCTACAAAGGATCCTCCCTCCCTCCCTGCCGCTCTCCCTTGCTTCTCTCTGCAAATCTTGGTAGAGACGCTTCTGTGAGCTTGTACTGAGCTCTGCTGGGCGGGCCCCCGGGGACGGGGTGAAGACAAATAGGATCTTGAGCTTCCTGCCTCCTGACAGCTCCCAGCTGTCCGAGTCTGATGGTGGATCTGGACACGTAGACAAATGATGGGTAGGAGACTGGTGCTGTGGAGGAATGCCTAAGTGAAACAGATGTGTGGAGACCCCCAAGCCCCTGCAAAAAAAACAAAAAACAAACAAGCATTTGACAAGAGCAGAGAGTCTGAATTGCTGACAGGGTTCTCCCCAGCTGTGAGATCACTGACCAAGTTCTATCACGTTCCATGCAGGTTCAGCCCTGGGTGCAGTAGATACACACACACAGGCGTGCGTACATGCACACACATACACACACACACATGCATGCATGCACACACATTTACATGCACTGCTTGTGTTGGGGGCTTATGTTTATACAAATCCACCTTCAGCCTCTGGCCCCTTCATGGGAAGATGAAGTGTGTCTGTGTAATTGTTGCTTTTCAAGATAAAACATCTTAAACTAGGTTTGTCTTCCCACTTTTAAAGTCCTACATTACGTATTACACAGGAAAGTCACTGTTCCCAATTGCTGTTGTCTTTTAGCAACGATTGGCCCAGATGCTGTTCTGGGGGCAGCAGGGTGTGGCCAAGAACCCTGAAGCTGCCATCGAGTGGTACGCCAAGGGCGCCCTGGAGACCGAGGATCCTGCACTCATATATGACTACGCCATTGTGTTATTCAAGGTGAGGATCGTTTGCTTTGGACTGAAATTGGGCAATGCTGTTAATAGACTTCCCAAGCAGTTTCCCGCAGGTTCAGGCAATGGGGAGTCTGTCCGTGAAGAAACTTAGCGCACGTTTCTGTTGCTCTTGATGGAGAGAGACACTAGAAAGAAGGCAGAATCAGAAAGAGACTCTTCCCTGGTGGCATTTTTTAGTTGTTAATCTCGTGTTCGGCGCCTGGGTTACCTGTACTTTTGCAAGAACAGTGGCATTCTGAGGGACAGGCCCATGTCTTCCGGGTTGGTGTGGCCCACAGAGGCTGCCACTGAAGCCCTTATTGAGTTGCTACTTAGAGTCCATGTTTGGGCTGATCCTAACAGTCCTGCTGATAAACGAAGATCTTGTTTTAGAGCCATTGAGAGAATAAGGAGGAGGGCTTAGGAAGAGCCCAAGAGTCCCACTTCTGCAACCCATGTGGATGTCCTTGGAGTCATCTGATCTCCTGGGATGATGGTCATGAGCAGAAACATAACCAAAGGCTTCAAGAACTGTAACGTGTGTCTCATACAAAAGAACAATCGTTTACACTGATTGACTGAACACTTGTTCCCTGTATCATGTGGATTAATGCATTTAACCCTCATGGCCAGTTCAGCATGTGGGAACCTCAGTGTGCTATGATCAGTGTTTATATATATGGAAACAGAGGCACAGAAAGGTTTTGACACTCCAGGTCACCCAGCTGCTGCCTTTCAGAGGGGACAATGATCTAAGCAGCTGGCTTCACAATCCGTGTTCTTCACACCCAAACACAGGCATAAATTCACCAGTCTTGGAAAAGTAAAAAGCTTTGGCTTTGATAAGGAAACCTTGGACCTCATGTCCACGCCCAGAGAATGCAGCTGTCCCCAAAAGTGAGTGTCTTCGAACAAGTATGTGCATTCGGTTGGCCAGGCGCGTCTCCAGAACCGCAGCTGTGGCCGCTCACTGATTAACAGCCGTGACTTCGCTGCATTCCTACCCTGTAAGCCCCATCAAAGCCTGAAAAACCTATTGGTTGTTATGGTTTCCAAACTGAGAGCCCAGACCTTCTCTTTCCAGGCATCAAATCAACACAGAAATTGTTTGAATCGCTGCCATATGCCAGTGCATCCGTGTATTTATTCAATAAGCATCCATTCAGGACTGACAGAATGCCAGACTCTGTGCTAGGGGGAGGGACATATGAATGTGTGCGGCACATCGTGGGCCTCAGAGGGCTCATACACTGGAGGGAGACAGAGGACAGTGATGGCACAGAGGAGAGTAGTGGTCACCACAGTTAGGGCTAGTCACCGTGCAGAAGATGGAGAAGATAAAGCTTTGGTGTCACCTCCATCCATGCATGCAGTAGTTACTATGCACTCACCACGTACCAAGACTTGACATTTCTCTTTTTTAACAACTTCAGATACTACTCAGATCTGTGCAGTGTCATTGTGCAAGAAGCTGTCCTACTTTTGATCAAGCAGCACGTATGCTGGAAACATCTCTACCCTATAAATCAGAATGTCTGGGTTGTAAGTTACAGCTCTAACTATTAGGCTGTGGCTAAGTCAACCTTTTGGGGCCCCAGTTTTATCCCTTTAACACAAAGACTTGAAAAAGATCAATTCTAAGTTCAACCAGGCTCTCACATTTTATGATTCTGGCCTTTCTGATGCTTTCTCAGCAATCCCCATAAAGTTGTCTCATCCCCTATCTAGTTATTCCAAGTACTCTTCTGTGTATTTCTCTTTCTTCTCCCTCTTTAATTAAATGAAGTAATGGTGCAGTTCTGGAAAAATATTTTCATCATCCCCACTGCTGCAACCTATCACTTTTATTAAATGGATAAGTTAAAGACTGGCAAAAGCTTGGTAGATATAATTGCGCCTTTAGTTGGAGTCACAGTTTTATTTGGGGTCCTGAAGAATATAGAGTCAAGCACACTTGTGTGCTTCCTGTATCTTGTGGGAGACTATGAATCCTTACACTTTCTCAACACAGAACCAAAATGTTTGGAGGAAACAGAACGTGGTGGTTACAAGCTCGGACTTGGGAGTCTGCCTGCCGGGAATCCAGTCCTGGCTCTGGTTCTGTGCTGTGTCACTGGGAGGTTTCTTGGGTGGGCATGACAGCAGCACCTCCGGTGGGTTGTTTCAATGGTTGTATGTAATGGGATGGTGCTGTTAATGAACACAGGCGTGTTCGAAAGTGCTTCCTCCATTCCCTGGAGAGCTAAGCATTTAAACAGGGCCAATAGTTGCTGCTTCTTGCAGAGCCTGTCACGTGCACATCCCATGTGATCCCGATGCCCTTGGCCAAGCTGAAACGGATCCACAACCTGAGCCCTTGGGGAGGGGCCGTGCCAATAATCCTAGATGAACCTGGAGCAGCACGGTTCTCGGCTGGCTCCCCTTGCCTGGCGTCTGCACTGTCAGACTTGTGTCGAGAGGCACCCCGGGGACCCCTCTCTGCCCACCCTCAGATCCACCATTTCTCCAGACACCAGCAGGTTCCACGGAGCTCCTTTCTATAACCAGAACCAGAAAGCCCATTTCTCTCCATGGAGTACAAACTACCTCTTCTGGAAAATCTTGATTTTGCTGAAAGAACCCTGTTCGTTTCTGTTGCTTGCCTCAGAGGCAACTGATTTCGGGGGTCCTAGCTCCTTCACAGCAGGTTCTCAAGCTGATCCTGAAGCCACAAAGTTACACTCTAGGGACTCGAGCCAGGTCCAGGAGGCTGCGAGTGACAGCCTCACATCTCTTGACTGTCCTAGAGAGATAAAGTGCTTTATCTGGCTAGCAAATGAGATAATCCCAGAGGGAAGCATCCAGGATGACCAAACTCATTTAACTCAATTCTTGGCTTCTCCTGATAGTACCTGTGGAGTGACGGAAACATGATTCGCATGGTGGCCAGTGGGGGACTTTGTATTGGTGTGAAGCTGGGAGGTTCACGTTGTTGTCTCTGATCCACCAATGTGAGCAAAATACTGATAACACTGATGGTGTTGGGGGGTGGGTAGTGATGTAACAGTACTCTGCACAGAAATGTTTAAAATTCAGTTTTGAATTAAGGTGTGAGGTTTATTTGTGTTTTATATGAAATGGTGGTGTGTCTGTGTGATGCTTGTGAACATATTCTGGTTTTGTTTTCCTAGTAATCACTGCTATTTATCAATGTTTAGGGTCAAGGAGTGAAAAAGAACAGACGGCTTGCCTTAGAGCTGATGAAGAAAGCGGCTTCCAAGGTAACACACGCACGTTGTCAGAGGGAAGAGGTTCCACCACTCACACCCACGCTCTCAGAAGTCTGCGAAGGAAGTGGCCAGCCTCTTTCTACAAAGCCCGAGGTGGAAGTGGGGCGGGCTGGGGTCCCCGACATGGCAGTGATTAGTCATTTTTGAGTTACAACACATACAGAAACCTGCCACAATGAGGACAACAAAATTCAAAAGCTGAATTCACCTTCCAGTCAATAGAATGTGGGTTGATTTTGTTTGAAGGCTAAAATTATAATCATGAGCTGCCCTGATAACAAGCAGTGGGGCTCCTTGAAATTGAATGGTCATAAATGCCATTGAATTGGGGAAACCAAAAGCCTAATTCCTTGAAAGCTTAACCCTGTCATGTCCAATCACCATTTGTTTCTCATGCCCAGATAATGGAGCTATTTGCCAAGGCTTTTACCAGGTCTGGGAATAATTTTGCTTTTGTCACTATTTACGCTTCGGTGGTATCTGCAGGTTGGCTGGATTCCAAAGATGGCTACTGGATGGAGCTTGTAGCACTTGGGAGGAAAGCATACACAAGTGTATACCCCACGTGCAAGCACATGCACCCACTCACTACATGAACACTGCACACATACACATGCCTACTGCAAGCACTCCACACTACACATGTCCACACACGCACACCATGCACATATGCATGCCTACTGCATGCACATTCACACACATACACATACCCACTGCATGAGCGTTACACACACGTGTACATGTTTGTGTATGGATTTGCAAATAAATTTGTAGAAACCACTCTAATTCTGCACCTGGATAGGACACTTGGTGGCTCTTTTGGCTGGTGGTCATGCCTGTGTCCTGGGGGCTACTAATGTTGGCCTTTTTACCTGTGGAGACTTGGGCGGGAACTGCGCTGGTCTCCTTGCACATTCCTTTTTCTGGAGCTCTGAGGGTCTCATTCTGAGCAGCAGGCCATTGGATCCAGGAGTGAGATGCTCCACAGCCTTTCCTCCACCTCGGTGTGCACAGGAAGGTACAGGACCCAGAAAAGGGAAGCTGCCACTGTGCACACTCGCTCATGACCCCAGCACAGACAACAGGGCAGACACACAGTGGTCAGGGAGGGCACTGGTTCCCGGGCCCCCTGAAGTGGGGCAGTGAGGAGTTGCTGGGCATGTGTGAAATTTGCATCTGTGTGTGTGTGTGTGCGTGTGCGTGTGTGTGTGTGTGTGTGTGTGTGTGTGTGTTACTGCAGATCAAACCCACCCTCTCAGAAGTCTGCAAAGGAAATGCCCAGCCCCGGGTGCTCAGCCCCGGAGTTACATCCCCAACCCCTTTTTATTTTTTTTAATTTATTTTTTATTAGCACCTGTTTGTAGTACATAATGGTCATATTCCTCTGCCCCTCCCCCAGCCTTTTTTTTTTTTTAAACAGGGTCTCATTACATCACCCAGGCAGGACTCAAATTTAACCACCCTCCTGCCTCAGCCTTCCAAAGTGCTGAGATTATTGGTGTGAACCATAGGGCCTGGCTAAATTTCTGTCTCTTTAGCCCACCTAGCGGTGAATGTCTGATCTGCTTCAGTTGAAAGAATTTTTTGCAGAGTGCACATAAGTGTTGGGGAAATGCAGTTTTGTGACCTGGAGTAGTCATGTCTGACTTCAGAGAGTTTTGTGATTCTCACTCTCATTCACTCATCAAGGACTTATCAAGCCCTTATACTTTGTCATATTGTGGTGAAGGCTGCATGTAGCTTGATTTTCAGAACTAGTCAGAAGTCACACTCAGGCAGATCTGTTGATCAGCTGGGTCCAGAACAAGATCTAAGAAATAAGAAATAAGGGTTCCTTGTGGGCTTCTGACCTGAGTCTCGATGCATTTCCTAAAAGAGCAGTTCAGAAAAGGTCCTGGCCGATGACAGGTGCATCTGAATAAGGCTGTGGCATCTCAGTATGGGTACTGCCGAAGCCATTTGCATGTGTCCCGTAGGCTTGTCCCGAAGCAGACTCTTGCCACTTTATAGCATGGCCTGGTCTCTTATCGCACTGAATACATTCTGCAGTTCTTCCGCGGAGCTTACCTTGCTCCAGGCCTGAGAAGGACAGCCCCGTGCCCATGATGCTTACTCTCCCAGTGGTGCTCCTAGGTTAGACATCCTGTGGATGTGAGCCCTGCTCTGGGTCCCCAGGGGGCAGATTTGGAGTCTGTTTGTTTTGCATCAGCATTCAGAGCATGGCTTTACATTCAATCAGCACATATTTATTGAATGCCTACTCCATGCTTGGGACAGAAACCAAGATCTGGGCCCTTGTGGAGCTTCTATACCCACGAGCTTTGCTGGTTTCTTCTCTGGGTCTTCCTGGCACCCAGATTACAAGGTCAAACCTAGAAGGGGCAGCCTGCTAGGAAGTGAAGAAAGAGAGCCCCATATACCCAAGCACACACAGGGGTGACTGGGCTGCGTTTTGACCCAGGGCAGAAGAGAGAGCCTGATAGCTGCACTTGGTCACAGCAAGGAGGCTCAAGGCTGGAGCCCTGGCACAGCCCCTCTCTGGTACCACGTAGACCTGAGCCTCACATCCCTTCTCCATATTCCCCCTTCTGACCCTAGCTGCCTGAGAACTGGAGAAACTGAGCCAGCACCAAGCACTGGTGCTTGGGCTGTCACAGCTGCATCTCTTGGAGGGCTTGGCAGTGTTCAGAGCAGAGGAATCAACAGATGGGCAGGCGGGTCACCTAGAAACCGTCCCAGCCAGGGCAGGTTTCAGGCCTCCTGCTGCAGTGGATGCTCTTTAATTTCAAGGGCATTGTTGATCCTGGAGGGCGCTCAGAAACTGTTTATAGGGAAGGGCATTGCAGGGGAGCCCACTGGCGTGGACCCCTGATGCAGGCCAGTGTCATCGTTGAGCTGGAAGGCAGAAATTCCAGCAGTAGCCGGAGAAGATCCACCTGGGGAGTCTCTTGGGCAGGCTCGTGTCTTCCAGTACTTAGCTTTTCTTTTGTGCCATCTATCCCACAAAAGAGAAAGGGAAGGTTTTGCTCAAATCCAGGCAGAATCCTTCCACAGCAGTTGCTTCCAGATCTCTTTAGATGATGTTAAAAAAAAAAATGTAATTTCTTTCTTGTTCTAAAATTCAGGGATTACATCAAGCAGTCAATGGCCTGGGATGGTATTACCACAAATTCAAGAAAAATTATGCCAAAGCAGCCAAGTACTGGTTAAAAGCAGAAGAAATGGGGAATCCAGATGCCTCATATAATCTCGGAGTCCTGTATTTGGATGGCATTTTCCCGGGAGTTCCTGGAAGGAATCTAGTGAGTACATTTGGACTAGCTCTGCAGCTGGCCGATCCCTGTGTCACAAAGCGTTTGTGGAAGGGGACTGCGTGCCAAGCTTGGACGAGCCCCCAGGGGTGAGGATATGAGGCCATAACCTGAGATCCAGGCCCCGTCCTCACGGATCTCAGGCTCCAGTTAGACAGACAAGACAGTGGAGGAGAAAGGGCAGCATTCAGCCAAGGGGCCAGGAGTGGTGGCTGGCTTGACCTGAGACGGTCTCAGGGGGCACTTGGGGAAGGTCAGCGCAACCAGGAGGCTTCGTGGAGGAGGGAGGCTGGATCTGGGGAGAGAGCAGGACCAGCGAGAGATGGGACAGGCCTGGCATAGGCGAGGAGAGGGGACTAAGCGCAGACAGTGTTGCCTGGCTGGAGACAGACTGAACACTGACGAAGACAGCAGTGACTGTCCCATTATGGACTGAGCGCATCCTCGGTGGCTGCTGCTTTACCATGCAGGTTCACACACCCTGTCCGCTGAATAAATACCTGCTAGAGCTGTGTGCTGTCGCAGAGCAGGCAACCTGAGCTCTGAGAGGTTGTGTGACTTACCTTGGTGGAGTGAGGTACCACACAAAACGGAATCCTCTCTGTTAACAGTAGCACTTACGATGATAATAAATTTTGTTGTTTTTTTTTCTGGTGCCAGGGATTGAACTCAGGACCTTGTGTTTGCAAGGCAAGTGCTCTAACCACTGAGCTAAGTCCCCAGCCCCTTACGATGATAATAAAAAGCTGAGCACCATCGCCTTCGTGGCTTTTATTGAGCACCCTCCTGGGCTAGGCACGCCCCTGGGCACTGCGGGTACGCAGCAGACAGAACAGTCCCTGAGCTGAAGAAGCCTGCGTCTCAGTCGGGGAGAAGATAGTCAGCAGACAACTGTTCAGAGGTCGGGTGGAGATGAGTGTCATGGGGAAAATGGAGCGGGACAAGCAGAGGGCAGGAGATGGCAGGAGACTGCAGGAGTCCAGAGAAGGGCTCTGGTAAGGTGACACGGTGCCGGCTTCTGAAGAGTCGCACAGGTAGCTGGGAGAAGAAGATTCAGAAGGAGGAAATAGCTGGGTCTGAGAGCCCAAGAAGGAAGCAGCCGTGGCACACTAGAGGAAACCAGGAAGACCAGGGCGGCAGGGGCAGAAAGCAGGAGAGGCGGGCAGGATGCGAGACAAGGCCTGTGGGATCGCTGACCACACCACGAGAGACAGCTCTTGCTCCAGGAGCTAGGAAGCCACCCTCTGACAGTCTCGCATGGGGCAGTGATGAGCAGCATTTGAAACAGCGCTTCCTGATCCCCGAAGACACGGGACAGGGTGGTGGTGGGGTTAATGCAGAGAAGCCAAGTGAGAGCTGAATGGGTGAGACAGGATGGTAGGGGCAGGGCTGAGAGGTGAGCGGAGTCCACAGACACTTTGAAGGTGGAGGTGAGTCAGGGGTGACTCCCACCTGCTTGGCACTTCGGGAGGTGGAGGAGTGGAGGCAGCGTTTACAGGGATGGAAGAGGCTGTGGCAGTGGCAGCAGATGTGGAATAGGAGGGCAGACTGGAGTTACTCTTTGTGAAGCCAGCACTAACCTTAGAGAATACGGCACCTCACTTAATCTTCACCCCAACCTTTCCCACGAGGGCCTATCAGAAGCCACATTTTGCCGCTTCTGAAAATGAGGTGAACGAACATGCCCAAGGTCCAACCGCTCATCAGGACCAGAGCTGGGATTTGAACCCAAGCCTGTCAGCCTGCAAAGCCCATGCTTTCAGAAACAATAGTTAACTGCCTCTGAAGAATCATGGTCATCAGTGGAAGCCTATACACCCAGCTAATTGTTTGTTTTCATTTCTCCCTGCACTTCTTTCTGACTACACACGGCGCTGATATTTTTATACACCGCCAGTGTCTGGTAACCCTCCCACACATCTGCAAGCGTGGATTTTTTATTGTCATATTCTAATTCTCACCTTCCTACTGGAAATGCTGTTTTTGTGCATGGATTCGCAGAAAGGTGTTAAGCAAGGTTAGGAAAGCAAACGCTTGAATTTTCAGCCAGTGTGACTTCTGGCCCAGTCTTTCTGTCCAGCACACAGCGGTTGTGTGAGGCTCAAATGAGATGGCAGCGGCGCCCATGGTTGCAGGTTGTTGCATTTCTCGGGCAAACTTAATCACAGAATAGCTTTTAGCGAGTTCATACCTCCCAGAGGCTGGCTTCTGTGATGAGCCGTCTTCCTGGAACTATTACTTGACCTGGTTTCCCGAAAGGCATCAGAAGTTCCGAGCCTGTGATAATATCAGGCTGAAAGGACTCCACAGCGTTGGCCGCGCGCTAACGGGAGTAACGATGTTTATCTCTCTCTGCAGACGTTAGCTGGTGAATATTTCCACAAGGCTGCACAAGGGGGACACATCGAAGGGACCTTGTGGTGCTCTCTCTACTATATCACAGGCAACCTGGAGACATTCCCTAGAGATCCGGAGAAGGCTGTTGTGTAAGCATCGGATAGATGTTACCTGTGATGGAAAAGCCGTGTGCTCTAGTCACCATGCTGAGAAACTAGACTTCCTTCTTTCTTTTTTTTTTTTAGCTTTTTTTCTTTTGCCTTTTTAAAATTGAGTCATTACTTCTATCATTTGTACATGCATTTAGGTCAGAAAGCCAAATAATTGACAGGGCAAAAATGATTTAAGTTTTTAATTAAAAAGTAAAAAACAATTTGACAAGGAAAAACAGGAAATCCCTGCCCCCACCCCCCCTACCCCAGATTCTATTTCCTTCTCCCTAGAACAGATTGCTTTTAATTTTATAATTATTTCTTCTTTAGTTGCCTCTATCTCTAAACAGCATGCTTATACCACTGTTCCTTGGTATTTCCATCATGGACTTGGCCAGTGATGTCCCCCTGGGAAAGAGAAAAAATATAATTATCTTTCTTCTGTCACCTGCACCAGCCCACATTGTGCAGTTTCTGCCCACTTTCATCTTCCTGATAAGTATATAATTTCTATTAGATTAGTATTAGCTGTATGTGGTTATGACCATTAAATGCTATTCACAGATGAGCCATGAAGCATACTATCATGTAGCAGGCTGTGTAGCATGTATCATACTATCATCACGTGTTCCCTCTTGAACAACTTTTCTAGGGAGTGATCACTATTTTTATTGTCTGTTTGCTTAGATTGTGCTGTACTTGCCATTTTCTTTATACTTTCTCTCCAATTCTCGTCCAGTCTCTAAATCTTCTTTTATTATGTCCAAACCCATCGGGTATTCTATTAGCTTAGTCTTCTTGGTGACACCTCTCCTTGGGTCTTGTCAGAACATTGCTATCATCTAAGATGGACTTTGTCACCGTCGTAGGGCTCCTTTCCACCCCCACCTCCTCTTCTTGGGTCTCAGGGAGTGGTTCTCTTTGCTGAGCTCCTTCTTCCTCTCTCTCAAGCTCACCCACCTTTGGTAGAGCACATCCTACAGTAGTTTTTTGAAGAATGGCAAACAGGGGGCACACTTTAAGATCTTGCATATCTGGAAGTGTCCCTTAGGGGTTGGCATATTATGACCCACAGGTGAAATGTGACTCACTGCCTGTTTTGTATGGCTCCAAGAACTAAGAACGCTTTTTACATTTTTAAAGAGTTGTAAGACAAACAAAGAGTATGCAACAGAGACCAGAGCTTAAAATATTTACCATCCTACCTTTTATAGGTAAAAAAAGATTGTTGAGCTCTGCTGTAGGCCACTTCACACCTCTGCCTGGCTCTCCAACACCTGGGGTCAAAACCACCCTGATCTATACTCAGTGACAAAACGTAACTTAGATTGACTCGAAGCCTTCTATCATTGTTATGTAGGATATTTTCTATGACTGTCCATGTTTTAGGAATTTTCTGGTTATCCTTCTGTTCTTGATTTCTAGACTAATCCCACTGATCTGAGAACATATTTTGAATGCCTTCAGGCTTTTGAAATCTGTTGAGGCACAAGGCATGTTTGGTGACCAATACATGGTTACTTTTGGTTGATGCTCTCTGGTCTCCTGAGAAGAGTGTTTTCTAGATTTATTGTGTGTGATGTCTACGTGGATGTATCAGTTACATCAAATTTGTTAATTATATCTTTTATATCTTCTTTATCCTTCGCAATTTTTTTGGTTCTGCTTATTATACCAGTTATTGAAAAAACTGTGTTAAAACCTATGTGTATAGACTTAACGATCTGTTCTTTTAGCTTTTTCAACTTTGCATTATATATTTTGAATTTATATTATTGGGTCATACAGAATTAGTATTGTTTTGCCTTTCTCATTGACCCTGTTGTCATTTTGCCACATTCTCTTTATGTTTGTTCGCGCGCCTTGCCTTAGTCACTTTTTTCTCTGGTTTTCATGTAGTTACACCACATCTTATTGTTGGAGTTTGTGTATCTTTTCTGCCTCCTTTTACTTTCAGTCTTCCTTTGTCCTTTAAATTTTAATGCATGTCTTTTGAAAGTAGCATATAATTAAGGTTTTGATCATTATTTATTCAGTCTGATAATTTTAGCTTTCAATTGGTATATTTAGTCCATTTACATTTAATGTAACTATGGATATATTTGGTTTTAAAATCTGTTTCACTATTTATTTCCTATTCTAGTTTGTTTTGTACCTTTTTCTCTCTTTTCTTGACCTTCCTTTGTATTAATCAAGTATTTGTAAAAATTCTATTCCCTTTTGTTAGCTTGTTACATATTTTTATACTATCC
Organism: Hystrix cristata; assembly: GCA_004026905.1. Classification (NCBI taxonomy): domain Eukaryota; kingdom Metazoa; phylum Chordata; class Mammalia; order Rodentia; family Hystricidae; genus Hystrix; species Hystrix cristata. The sequence continues at coordinate 89,493 of PVJO010005083.1, read as the reverse complement.
TTTTAGTGGCTTAATTCTAAAGACTACAATAGACCCGCTCATTATTTATTAATTAACCCCTGTGGAACACATTTGGGATCAGAAACCTTATAGAGAAAACCTTATAATAGTAGATAAACCTTATAATAAATCAATAAACATATTTTAGTGTAGAGAGGAATAGAACTCTTGGTAGAGATTGGTTTTCCCCACATTGGTAGATATTTTTCATTATGCATGACTTTGTTGCCATAAAAAGCAACTACTAAGCATTCATAAGAAAGGCACTGAGTGAAAAGCTCTCAAAATGCATTTTCATTACTTCTTAACATTCAATTCTGGTTTGTTGCTTTATAAAAATTCTAACAAGCAAACTATTCCCCGAGTGGGATTTATTCAGATCATATGAAGAAAAAAGTGATTATTTAATTTGTTACAGTTTGCATATTTTTCTCTCCCTTTTCCTTTTCAGATGGGCAAAGCACGTAGCTGAGAAAAATGGCTACTTGGGCCATGTCATTCGCAAAGCCCTCAACGCCTACCTGGAGGGCTCCTGGTAAGTGTGGGACCCGCACTGCTGTGAATTTTCTCCTCCTTTACCTTTCACCCTGTCGGTGTAGTCTTGGGAGATGGAATCTAAAATGCAGCTGAAAAGGTAATTTGCAGGGAGATCACAGCTTCCCGGTAATGATATTCAGAGTTTCACAGACTGATTGGCTGTTGATTAGAAAACATAGCATTTCCATGTTTAATTATACACAAGAATCAGCTCTCTGGAGGGAGTGTCCACATTCATCAAGTTGAGAGACACACAGACACCTTGACTTCGCTCTCCTTTGAGCTTGTCCTCTTGGTTTTAGAGTCTGCAGACAGCGCAGGGACTCCAAGGTGAGACCCTGTGTCTCTCCCCCCACTGCAAGGCCAGGCCCTCTGCCCGGCTCGACTGAGGAGGGAGGTCTCTGTGCTTCAGGCTCAAGCCACCTCCCTTCACAGACAGCCCACTGCCTCTGCCAAGACCAGGAATGGCATGGCTCAAGTCATTCACTAGTGTCCAATATCACACACAAACAGATGCCTCCTTTGCTGCGCTGGTCACGGAGCCATGTCTTGTCCCATCCTCTAAGGGACAAGATGTTGCACGGGAGACTTGCAAACCGTGTCTGCTGTTACTGGGTGATCTGACAAATGAGTGGACACTTCACCAAGTGCTGCTGGACTTCCATTTCTATTTGTGTTCTTCTGTCAGTTCTGGCACTCCATCTTTATTTTCCCCCAGGCCACATTTTGTTGGCTGGTTTGTGACCTAAATGATCTGGGTATTTGGGTAATAACTAAAAAGGATATGCAAATCTGGAGCGGTCCCCTCTGGCCACTGCCCCAGAGACCTTAGACCAGACCAAGCGTTGATGACACTCTTATCTGAACCTTGATTAAAAATTAAAATATAAGTCCAAAAGAACCTCATTTTCCCTTTTGGTCCATTGCTGCACGTGTAATCAACAGGTAACATCCCAGTGAGCAAAAATCTTAAAGCCTATGGAGGAAACAGCCCCAGTAAAAAAAGGCATCAAATACAAATGTTTGTTATTATCATCTTGTGAAAGTTCCTTATCTGTGGCCTCACTTTGCACAATCAGAAAGAAATTTCTTTCAGTGAAATTACTATTTCCCCGCTGTAAATATACCTTACCATTTTGGTGGTGTTTTATCGAGTTTCCCAGGTAACCATCAGTATATGAAACTCCCAAATTTGACTTTAACTCGCTCTCTTGCAACCTTCCATTTTCTCTTCCCCACAAGTTTCTTAGAGTGAACTAAGCATTCAGATATTCAGTGTGGGGTTTTCCCAAAAGGAGACCACGTCTCTGCGTGCACAAACACACACACAGCCACAGACACACACGCCCCCAAGATATCTGACTTTTTTTCTATAAACAGAATGTTTAGTCAGAGCTTAGCTTTGCCTCCTTTTGAATTTAACATCACGAAACACTTCAGGTAGCACATTTGAAAACTTACCATGAATAGTTAGATGAAAGAAGATGTCTGTGGCTTGTTTTCTTTCTTAAAATACTTTGCCACATTCGAGGTTTTTGTTGTTTTTTTTTTGTTTGTTTGTTTTCATTTTTTCCAGGTTTGGTAGTGGAGAAGGAGAGTTTTAGCATATTTTGCATGCTGTGTGATTTTTACCTCATTCTACAGCTTTTACTGCGCACACAGAAATGCAAGATGCCCTGCCGCCAGCAGCAGGGGATGTCACAAGTCCGCTCTGCTGCCCGTCCCCTGCACGTGCACCCTGTCGTGCAGCCCAGGGCCGGCCTCTGAGCCTCTGCACGTGCAACTTCCTCCACCCAGGAATCCTGACTCGGCACTCCTAGGTGTCCTTCTATGCATCATGGTGGCTTTTGACTTGTCAGTTGTTCTGTGACTTATAGCCCAGTGCCCCGCACATGGGATCCTTGGGAAATCCTTGGAAGCTTAGTCGAATAAACAAACTAAGGCAAGAGAAGAATCCTAACTAGACGGCCATGTCAGCACCTAGAGAACAACGGGGATTTGGCGGAAAAGATGCTGTATGACTCGGGAGGCTTAGGACAGCCTGACCCGGGAGGGATTGGACAGTCTGGCCTGGAAGGATGGGTGGAATTTCTGCTTAGCCATGCTGGGAGCAGCATTAATGGTGAAGGGAATTGCAGGAGCAAAAGCAAAGAGATAGATCCATTCTGGGTAAGTCTAGAAAACTAAATCATACAGTTTGCTACGAAGTCTTACTACCTGAGAACCATACATAGGGAAACAAAAAAATGCTATTTTATCAAATTTTGAATGACACATTGTACACTTTTTACCTAATTTGTCAAGTAGCAGGGAACCACTGATAGTTTTGAAGAGGATGGGGGCATGACAAAGCCCATTTCTAGGACACATAAGCAAACAGCCGGGTGAGATGGGACAAGAGGGACATCCTCCAGCAGTTCAGAATCCAGATTTTAAAAGGAGCATTAGAACTAAAGCTGTGGCATGAACCATTTGAGTGGTTTTCTTATAAAATACTTGATACATGTGAAGTAATATGTGATAGAGATGTAAGTTATGAAACGTAACGGTAGAACAAACTGTTAACCTCCCACCCTCCTAAGAAAATGAACTTTGCCAGTGCTGTCGAAGCCCCCCGCGTGTTTCTCCCAGATAAAATCCCCACCCTCAGTGCCCAGAAGTAGTTACCGTGACCCCAAACCATTTTGTTCATCCACTGCTAGCTTCCTTTGTAGTTTCGCTATATATAGATAGATTCTTGTGTAGTGCATTTGGTTTGGCTTATTTCTGACCTTTATGTATTAAAATCATATTATATATAGTTCTTCAACTGTTCTAAAACTTATCATTATGTTTCTAAGTTTCATATATTTTGATGCCTGCACTAAAATATGTGAAACTTCGAACTGGTAATTTATTTACCAGTTCTCATGCTAGTTCATGTTAATCTGTATTTGCGTTGTTTCCTTTTTATTGTCGCTCTAGTTTTTTTGGGGGGGTTATTTGTTTTGTTTTGTTTTTGAGGCAGAATCTCTTTATGAAGTTCAGGCTAACCCTGAACTCACTGTGTAACCAGGCCTGGCCTCAAACTCAAGGTGATCCTCCTCTCTCCCCACCCTCAGTGGTGGGATTACAGGCATGCACTGCCACCACACCCAGGTTGTTGTACTTTTTAAGATCAATGTAGCCATGCATATTTTTTGTGTGTCTCCTGGCATACGCAAGAAGAGTTGCTTTAGACTATACATTTACAATTGGGAGTCTCGGGTCACTGGGTAGACACGCGTCTGACTTTACAACACAATGCCAAGTGTTTTCCGAAATGATTTGACCAGTTTACCCTCCTGCCTACTGCCTATAAATTTGTGTTTCTCCGTTTCCTTGCCAGTCTTGATACTGATGGTTAAAAATAAGCTTCCATCTGGCTTCAAGACCTCTCAGTTTCAACAAGAAGAAACCCCTAGTACCCATTACAATGGAAAGATCTTTGTCCAAATAGATTTGAGGCAAAGCGCTTCTATTGCTACCAGCTCGCCAAGCCCCTAAACCCTCCCCAGGGGTTTGATGGAAATAAATGTGTGCTTTTTTGGTACCATCTATTTTGCTCTAATAGAACTGAATCATCCATCAGTGCCCCCCCATCCATCCCCTTTTTTCATTTTTGTGTGTGTGAATTTATTCTGGATGCTATTTTCAAATTACATGTGTCAGTTTGATGAGCTTGTGCTTTGGCGTGTTGTCCTAAGATTTATGTGGGATAGTTTCAGAGGAGAACGTGATTGAGCAGGGGGGCTTTGTGGTGCATTGGCGTAATGTGGGAGATAATGTCGGCATGCCTGAGGCTGTCCTAGGACACCAGACAAAGTTAGCAGGGGAAGGCCATCGACATGCTTCATTTCTGTCTGCCTTAGCCCAGTGCGCATTCCATCCACTGTGTTTTAATGTCCTTTGTCTTAAAATACCCAGAATACTCAACCCCAGAGGTGTGGCCAGCGTACAAGGGGCTGGAGGCGAGATAGATAAGAAGCCGTGCTGGGCTCCAGGTGAAAGAGACTGACCTTTTCACGACAGAGCCGCGAATCCCACTGAGATGCCAGGATTTTTTTTTTTTTTTTTTAATCTTTCTCACCTGAGCTGCTTCAGGCCCTGGTGGAAAAGAGCACTCAGGAAAGAATATTATTGTTTGAGAAACTACTCAGAAAGACTCAAAAGTCACAATTCACAGCAAGCAGCTGAAGAATTAGTCATTGAGATGTAACATTGCGTGAGTGCTGAGAACATCTGTGTCGGATCTGAAACGACAGGGTAGCACGTGTGACCTTAAACCAAGAGTCCCTCCTTTTTGCACCCATTCCCCATCCCCAACAATGTGACCGTCAGGGCACAGTTCCACTTCAGCACTTCGGGAACAAACCTTGACACTCAGGTCATCTTCCTAAACCTTGAGGTGATTCGTGGGAGGACAGGAGAGTTTCAAGACCTGCCTTTGGGCTTCCTGAAATTAACAAGTGCTGAGTAAATGTTTGTTCCAGAGCGTAAGCGCAGAAGTATCTGTAATTAATACTTTGAGATGGTTTCTGTTTAAACACAGTTCAGTGAACGCCGGGAGGCTCTGTGTGGGTAGGACCTGAGCAGAGGCGTCATGCCTGAAGAGCTTTAATAAGCTGGGAAGGCTGGGCTTGCGTGTCTGGCCCCCACCATACATGACACGGATGGGGTGACATCAGTGCATGCAAGAGCTGGGTGACTGAGTCCGCCAGATAGAAGACAGAGGTAGATTTCTGTTCAGTGCTGCTATTGACATCAGTGTTTTTAGACATCTCGTTTTAATGGATTTCAGTTCTTCCTTGACGGAAATGCTTGAGAGTTATATAAAATTTCCACCTAGTTTATAATAATTGGACAGAAGTCTTCCTATAAAATGGGACCCTGCCTTCCCTCCCCCTTCACTTGGGTAACTTTAGAGACAAGAGATTGTCTTCGTAAAGTTGCCCTTAGCGAGTGTTCTTACAGTGTCAACCTCATCATCCCCCCTGCCATGCACCCCAATTCTGACAGCCAGCAACCTGCTTTCCTGCTGTCCAAGAAACATGTTGATTTTGTTTTAATAATGTGAGCCACATCCCCGAAGGCATGGCAGAGGGCCCTGGCTCCGTGGCTGACCTTGAGTTACAGGTCTACACCATCTCCTTCCCTCATCTGCTGGAAACTGAGGCACTGGGAGAAGCTCTAGTGACGGAAGAAACTTGAGTTCTCAGACCCTAGGAAGAGAATCTTGTTGCAGATGAATGGAGACTCCCTGCTAGACCTTCCCCTGGTGTGTCCTCCGAATTGAGTCTACTCTGAGGATTGTGGTACCCAAACGGGATTTTTGCAGGCTGAGCAAGAAAGGCCCCTGGCCTCTTGGGTGCTGTTTGTAGCTGCAGCTGCGGGCTGATTATCCGACTGCCTGCACAGGGGAGACCGTCTAGCTGACCTTGTCTTTCTTTAGCATGAGTCACAGCTAATTGGTCAGCTGCCCCAGGAACTCAGAGCCGGGACTCGGCTCAGTCTGTAGTGACATGGCCCATAACCTGCCACGTGTCTGACTGAGGTCTGGCTGTCCTAATTTGGTTCCCTAGCTGCCTCCCTGTCTCCAAAAGGTGATCAGCCAGAAGCTGCTGATTTCAGAGAAATCATTTCAGAAAATGATTTCAGAGAAAATGATTTCAGAATGTGTTCACCTTATTTTTGCTCACCCAGACTACTCCACCGTCCCCTAAACTGGTTTCTACATGAAGCTGAAATTTAAAAGTTAATGTCAAAAAAAAGCTAATGTCAACTACTTAAAACAAAAAATAAGTCCTAGAAACAACAATTATGCTTGAAATAAATGTTTACTCATAAATTGGGTAACACATAGAAAATTGAGCAAATTAGATAAGTAAAAAGAAGAAAACAAAAACTCCTTGTATTCTCACCACACAGAAACAAGTATTGTTAGGATTTGATAATTTCTAGACTTTTTTTCTCCAAGCATGTATATTTGTACGTGTGTATGTGCATGCTCAGTTTTATTTTTATTTTGCAAAAATGGGGCACACTGTTTTATATGCTGCTTTTCTTCCTGCCTTGAATGGGAAATTTTGCATCAAAATCTTTTGGTGGTTTTGAATGCTTTTCCATACACCATTTTAATGGCTGCATCTGAAAGTGGCTGCACCATGGGTTAATTGGACGTGTCACTGATTTTCAGATATTTAAGTTGGTTCTAGTTTTCCTTTTTTTAGTTTGTGTGAACAGCTCTGCCGTGAACTCCTTGGCGACAGAATTCTTACACATCTCCGTTCCTTTAGAATGAGCCTCACAGGGGAGAACTGTGGGCCCTGTGGTGGGTGCCCTTACAACTCCCCCCATTGGTATGAGAGCCTTGTCCCCAGAACTGTTGTGTTAACTGGCCCTCCCCCAGCAGTGAATGTAGGAGCATGTTCGTGTCCCCAAGCCCTTTGCGTTGCTCTGTGGCTCCCACACCGGTCTCTCACAGATGCAAGTGGTCACTCATTGTTTTGCAGGTCCTCAGTCACTCATGGCCTCCAGAATTTGCCCTGCCCCTTGTGAACTGCCTCTCCTTTGCCAATTTCTGATGCACAGTAACAGCTCAGCTTTAATTAAGCTTATTCAGAATCCTAAGCCCTACCAAGCCTTTCACAAAACAGGACTGTAAAACCAGGGGTGTATTTTCTTAATACTAATTATCTCGTCTAAGCAAGGAGGGAAGGATTCAAAAACCAGAGACTACCAGACAAGTCCCAGCCAGCTCTCAGCATGGTGTTCCACCAGTAGAGGTAGCTGTTGCACCAAACAGCTCCCAGCCTTATCTGTGAGTTCAGCCTTTAAGACATAAAATAAATCAGTGCATGCAGTATTTTTAACAACAGTATTTATTTAAAAAAAACCCTCATGATTTTGTGGTTTTAAAAAACTGCTTATTTTGTGCCCTCTTCTGTTTGAATATAAAGCTCTCTGAATATTAGTAAGAGCCACTATATGAAATTTATTATTAATCATCTATTTTTAGGCACGAAGCTTTGCTGTATTATGTTTTAGCAGCAGAAACTGGAATTGAAGTGTCACAGACAAATTTAGCACACATCTGTGAGGAGAGGGCAGTAAGTAAATGTATTCTTCTCTGAGCAGAAGCTCTAAGGTTAAAGATAATGAATTGAGTTTTACAGAGACAAAATTAGTCACTTGGCCGAAATATTCATGAATTAACTTTTTCTCCCCTTTACCTCTTAGGATCTGGCTGGAAGATACTTGGGTGTTAATTGTGTTTGGAGATACTATAATTTCTCTGTTTTCCAAATCGATGCTCCTTCATTTGGTATGTATAGAAAAACGAGTGCTAAATTGAAGTATTGGAGGCTTTTAATCTTTAGTAACAAGGACCGTCTAACAGCTTTGGGGGAAGTGTGGTATTTCTAAACAATTAGGGGAAAAGTGAAAAATCTTCACTGTTAAGGTCATGGTTCAATCGCTCTCGGCCTCCAGCAGCGCACCTGTCCTTGTCCCTTCTCCATGGTGTGCTAAGACCCACCGTTTCTTCCAAACCAGAAGCAGTCCCAGGAAAAGCTGTTACGGAGTGACTCCCTGCACGAATCCTTTGACCTTTGGCCCTGGATGTGTTTCTGGGTCCTCCTGCCCTGTTGGGCTCTCTGCAGGAGGGGCTGGCCCCCAGAAACTGCAGTCTCCAGGCTTGTCTGCCTTAGATGAACCTGAGCCAGTGGGAGGCTCTGGTGGGCGACTGCGAGGTGAGAGCAGAGAAGCCCAAGTATTTTGCCATCTCTCTCAGCCGTGGGCCCTGTTTCTGGCAGCGGGTGCATTTCCGTGGGTCCAACCCTCAACTGGAAATTCTGCCCCTTTGGCCTCAGTCTCCACAGCACTGTGAGGCTGTGGGAATGACATAGCCGCCCCCTGGCCCCCATCCCGAGGGATGACAGTAGTTCCTTCACTCTGACCTCTAACTGCCCACTGTTTGCCATTTCCCTTCTCAGCGCTCCCAGCGCCTGCGGTCACTTCCCGTGAGAAAACCCTCTTGGCCGCTGCCTGAGCTAGATTCCGGTTTTCTGACTGGACATTGGCTAATAGCAGTGCTCTCAAACAAATATTTTTCCTTCAAGTGAAAACGAAATACATGGCTCAGACAAAGGAGAGATACAGGGGGCATCAAACGCAGGCAGGGAGACTACAGATGGGAGATAGAGGGCCACAGATGGCCTTGGCAGGTGGCTGGGAGTCTCACTAACCAGCCACGCCGCTCAGGGCAGCTACCTGAGCAACACAGGGTGTCTAGAGATGGGGCACTTGGGCAAAAGCCTGTTTCTTTCCTTCTGACACACGAGGAAATATAAAGATGTTCCATTTCATGCTGTAATAGGAAACGCTCACCCATGAATGAATGGGCCAATAATTTAAAATGATGGTAAAGTAAATCTGTTTGACATACGGATGTGTTTTGTGCTCTGTAGCGTATTTGAAAATGGGAGACCTTTACTACTATGGCCACCAAAACCAGTCTCAAGACCTCGAGCTGTCCGTGCAGATGTATGCCCAGGCAGCGCTGGATGGAGACTCGCAGGTAATCAGCGACAAAAACCGCTCTTCGGGCCTGGGGACCCTCACAACCTTTCCTGTGTACAGTACACAGGCCGCAGAGTTTGCAGTCATTGTTCATGCATGTGCACACACCATGCACAGCAGCTGCCCAAGGGCAAAAACTGCAAAGGGGTGTTCCCCATACCCCTCTCCCAGCAATTCTATGGGCTGGAGGCTTTATACCTATTGCATAATCCAAGATACAACAAGGTAGTGAATTGTTCCAGGCCATATAATCAGATAATAGGCAAAGCAGTTGGCCCCTGACCCTGGGTCTCTGGCTCCAACCCTGAGGGTGTCTCTAGCAGATCCCATCCAGCTAACTCACAACGTAGAAACTCAGGACCCTCGATGTGTGGCCACAGTGCAAGGTAGTTTGCGTGGACCGTTGAGCCAATACTTACGTGACGAGACTGTTCTCAGTGACTTTTTTTTTGAAACTTCTTATTTTGAAATAATTTTGGATTTGTAGAAAAGCTACAAAAAGAATTTAGGGAGTTCTTTCACACACTTCACTTAATTTCTTGTAATGTTATCCTAGTAGCCACACAAAGCCATTGACAGAGAAATTAGCGTGGTGACGGCAGCATTCCCTACACTTCAGACTCCTTTTGATTTTCAACAATTTTTCCACGAATACCCTTTCTCTGTTTTAGGGGCCAGTGCAGGATGCACAGTGCATTTTGTTGCCTCTTTCTTCCCTGTGTCCTCCCATCTGCCATGGTTCCTAAGCCATCTCTCATTTCCATGACCTTGGTACTTGCAAAGAATCCTGGTTGAGTGTTTTGCAGAATGTCCCCGTGTTTGGGTCTGCTTTCTCTGTGTTCTCATAAATTGACCGAGGTTATGTGTTTTGGGACACGAACACTACGGATGCTACATGTCCCTGGTACATCACACCAGAGCTATGTGATGTCCCTTTGTCTTACCACTGGCCAGAGGAGATTTAATCACTGGGTTAAAAGGTTTCTGTTGGGTTAAGGAGGTTTCTATTGGACAGTTAATATTTTTCCATGTCTAATTTTAAAATATCTTGGGGAGATAGTTTGCTACTATGCAGATAATCTGCTTGTATTTTGAGGAAAATTTTGTACAGGAATTTTGATAGTCTGCAAGAATGATCAGTATGGTGCGCTAATGAGAATTCTCTACTGCTCTTATTTCCTTTCCACTTGCTAATCGGAATTCTCCTGTGAGGACCTTGTGGTCATTGTTGTGATGGAAGGTGGAATAGTTGTTACCCACAAATACAGGTTGTGGGTGTTGTGCTTTGAAATCTGATCACAGAGCAAAAGCTGGAAACTCATCCCTACCTCTGTCTTTTGTTGTTGTTGTTGTTGTTGTTGCGGCTGCTGAAGGTGTGACATCAGTGTAGTTGTGTACCTGGGCTGAAATCCTATTATCTTTCCCACTCGTAGCTACTTACACATGGCGAGTCACTGAATCTGAATGTCCGCTCTCTCATCTGTCAACTGGGATAATATAGTGCCTGCTTCATCAGATATGAGGGTCGAACGAGGTCCTTGGTGCAAAGATCTGCACCCAGCACCGAGTTCACTCCGTGAACATCATCTATTCTGTTATCATTTCTTCTGCCATGAAGGAGTTGCTACTAAAGGGATTTGTTGTTGAAACAAACTTCCTTAAAAGATATTTGCTGTCATTTAAAATTGAGCTTGGATACTTTGATTTTCAATTTTGATCATTATTTTGAATAAAAAATGTTACAAAAGCAATGCAGGGTAATGTTAAAAGAAATCAGAATGCATCCAAAATTCCATGGCAGGGGCTTGTACTCCTTCCTGTCCTCAAACTCCCTTCCAGTCCATGCCACTGGCACACGTATCTGTCATGTTATCTACAGTGTGCACGCCACTCTCAAAATCTTATCACTCACTGCAGCACTGTGTGTATTTTCTTACAGTCTCTTTACTATTACTCTTATCAGCTGCCCATATTCCCTTGAGCCAGTGGACTGTCACTTCTCAAGCTTCACCCACTGGTGGGTGCTCACTCTGACATTTGCTAACTTATTCATTGTTTGAACATGTATCTGTCTAGCCCTAGACAGTGGTCAGTGTGGAGACATAAGGTGAAAAGGTAGTAGTCTTGCCTTTCCAGGATTCGTAATCTACCCTAGAAGACTTGGAGGTCCTTTCCTATTGTGTGGCAACTATAGCTAGTACTACAATGAACAGTCCCATGGCTCTGTCTTTTCTCTTCATTTAAATAATTTAGTTACATTCTGAGAGACTGTATTACTGACTCACTCTCAGTGGTCTTATGAGTTCATGATAGTTTATTGTCAATCTGTTTTCTGAAAGGGTTTTCCGGTTAATCCCCAACCCAGCCATGTCTCAATAGAGTGACTGAAATCTTGTCACTAGTAAACGATTTAATTTCACTATTTGAATAACTACAAGTTCAGAATTCCTTATTGTTTTAAATTACATTTACTTAACTACTGGTGAAGATGAACATTTTTACCTATACTTGCTAATGATAATTTACTCTTAGTATTTTCTTTTATGTGAATTTTCTATTCTTAGTCTTTGCTCATTTATCTATCGGAGGATTATTTTCTTCATTCAAGTCATAATTAGTTCTTCATATATTGGTCTAGTAGATGATGAAACTTAAGCTATTATATTGCATACAAATATTCCCCTACTCTGTTTTTCAGCTTAGTTTAGTGTTATTTTTCCATTGATCAGAACCTTTAAATTTTTAGTATTTTTTTAACTTTTCTTCTAATACTTCAACTTTTAAATGTATCTTCCTTTTGATAGAAGAGAAATATTCTATGATCTGCTGCTGCTGGTGCTGCTGGGGTGTGTGTGTGTGTGTGTGTGTGTGTGTGTGTGTGTGTGTGTGTGTTTTGCATGTATACCTTAAAGGTACCCAACACTACGAGGTTATTTGGCAGCACAATGGAGATAGTGGAGACTCTGGACCTTGCCTGCTCACAGTTGAATTCCAGCTCTGACACTTTCTGGCTGCATGATCTGGAGCGAGTTCCTTAACCTGTTCCTTGCATAGAGCAAGTACTTGGAAACATCAGATTAAATTGTGTCACGATGGCCACATAAGATGGTCGTGAGGGTCCTGGCATGTATGATCTGGTGGATGGTAATTTTCGCTTAGACTATTGTCATTGGCAACTGAAAAGCAAGGTTGGAGGCAGGACATGAAAACACGACCATGAATTCTTCGAAGGGCAGGAGTCCCCTTTCATTTGTCGGTCTCTAGCAGTGAGTACCACGTCGTTTTCTGTTAGGTCTGGCTGCATGCATCCTCCAGGGAGTATAAAGGTGTCCGTGCCCTATGACATGTCTCTAAGGTCAGGCTCCTGAACTGTGCTTTTTCAAGTGGACCTGCACAGCCTAGTAGGGAGAGCCTGCCTCTGAGGGTGTACAAGAAAGGGGAAGGAAAATGTACCTCAGTGGAGATTTGAGCCAAGAGGAACCATGAAAAGTTTCCACACTGACCTAGGAAAGCTGAGGAAGGTGCCCGTACATTGTTTTGTACAGAGACATTACCACGTCAGTCATTGAGGACACCCAGCCACAGAAACACTGTTGGATTCTGACAGGCTGACGGTAACTGGGGACACAGCCCGTAAGTGACGAACGTGGCCTTCACTTGCTTTGCTGGTTTGGTGGACGACCCCAGAGCGTTTTCCAGTGAGTTCTGCTTTGAGAGCAGCGGCGGGAAAGGACAGATCTCCTGGTTGACTGGCTGCTGAGCAGATGGGACGCAGCAGCCTTTGAAAGCCTCCTGGTTCTCCTGCAAATAAATTTCTCAGATGTATATATTTAGGGAAACAATTCATCAGTGGAGGTGACAAAACCATCTGGCTCTGGGGACTGCAAAAAAAAAAAAAATTAGAGGTTGTAAAAGTTTACATTCTGCTAAAGAGTGTGTGTCTGGCTTTTATTACGAGGAGCTGATGAGTTCTGTCTGTGGCTTGCTCTTAGGGATTTTTTAACCTGGCCCTGCTCATTGAAGAAGGTGCTATAATCCCACACCATATTTTGGATTTCTTGGAAATTGACCCAACACTCCATTCTAATAACATCTCCATTCTCCGAGAACTGTATGAAAGGTGAGTTCGGAGCCTCTTTAATACTGAGTGGCCCGAGGGCATCCAAGTGAGTGGGTGATGTTCGCTTTTTGGTTACAGCTATCTTTCCCTTTAGTCTGAGAGATCAGGTGTTAGAAAAAGGCCTGAGATTTGCTTCTCTCAGAGAACACTCAGCCAGACCCAAATCTCTCTCTCTTCTAGTATCTGAGGCCCAAGATATAGAATGTGCTTGCTCTGAAGTTCAAGTGCTGACCAAGATTTTCCCTGAGAGTCGAAAAGGCAATGCGTCTGATTAGCCCTGCTCCTCTGAAAGACAGGGAGGCATTCCCACAGCCGGACTTCGGACCGGCACTCCAACAGAAGTATCACCCTGCCAGGCCCTGTGCTGAGTCCTCCTTTGTAATTACGGAACCGATGAGAGTAACCTTTTACTGAGATGTGTGCTAAGATCTCAGAATTCCAGTCAGGCCCAAACACAGGGAACTGGCTTTACATCTCCGCTTCTCATCCCATGTGTGCTCGTTTGTGCAAAAGCTAAAGAGTGTAGGGTTGAGGATCTGAGAAGGTCCCCAAACCCCACCGAACATCCAGACGCCCGGGCTTTGTCACAGGTGCTGGAACCACAGTAACGAGGAGTCCTTCAGCCCCTGCTCCCTGGCCTGGCTGTACCTCCACTTGCGGCTTATCTGGGGCGCCGTCCTGCACTCTGCCCCGGTAGGTACCATCCCCAGCCGTGCCCTCGTGCTTCCTGCCCTTTGTCAGTCATCTGATACATGCCTCGGATGTTTGCAGATCTACTTTCTGGGAACCTTCCTGCTCTCCGTGCTGATCGCCGGGACTGTACAGTATTTCCAGTCTGTCTCAGGTAAAGACTTACTATAAAAGGCCAAGACAGGTTGAAAAACTAGGATTCTTTTTCCTTACTGGGGAAACAATACTCTTCTTCCTCGCACCCTTGGCTATATGCTACTTCCTTTCCTTAGGATGGTCACTCACTAGACGAACGCCCTCGGCCTATCTCATAATCCCTGCCTGTAGGGAGGCCACAAAGCTATGAGATTTTTCAAAGTAAGATTTTTAAAAAGAGTTTAAGAAGTTGGACTAAAATATCTATCAAAACTGTACTTCTGTGTGCCTGAAAAGCCAGCTCTGGTGCCCCTTCCTGCAGGAAACCTTCCCATCCATTCCAGTCAAGCAATCAAATGCAAGAGAGGACAGACACACACTCATAGTGAATAAACACACCCAGACACTGGCCTCAGAGAGAGAGGACTTAGTCTAGCTTGGTTTCCACTAATCATTGTTATTTTTCTGAGCCAGCACGGGGTAGTAATTAAGGGGCTGGTGCCCCAGTCACTTCTATTCAGGCTTAGAATCCAGACTTGGTTACTTATTAGCTGTGTGACTTATGGCAAGTTCCTTACCCTTCCTGATCTCCCATCTTCTCACCCATCAAATGAAGTTCTAAAAGTAGCTACCTCCCCAAAAAGTAAAATGAAAAAAGTTAAGTGAGAAAATGACACGGAAGACACTTACCAGAACAATTATAGCTAAATGTCAGCTATTATATCTATCTGGTATATAAGATCCTTTCTATAAGTATGAGCTATTATGCCTATCTTCCCTGTAACAGTGTGGGCTGGATTACTTCAGGAAGGCTTTAGTCTGGTTATTTTTGGTACCTCACACTCAGTAGGTGCTCAAGCCGTCTCTGTGGGAAAGTCTAGTTTTGCGTCATCTTGGAGGGCTACAAAAGCACATAATGGCTAACAGAGACATTTATAAATGGAGCAGACACAGAATTTGAGCTTTCAAATAGTGGCTATTTGTGTAGGAGATAATGAGAAGTTAAAGGAATACAGTCTGCCTTTTCTTCCTTCAAGAGAAGGGAGTCTCTGTCTGAGAGGCGAACCAGGAATCATTTCTGATTTACCTGAGGAGGTTCACAGGGAGCCGTCCAGAGCTCCTCCAGGTGCGGCTCCTCGTCCTCATCCCCTGCCAAGGAATAAATCTCCTTCATGCAAATTCCGTCCCATCCCTAAATTTGTTGCCAGGTAGAGCACATTTATTTTGCATCTTGTCAGTGTTTTCCATTTCAAATTATCTCTGTCATTTTTACTCTGTAGAAATATTGTCATGATTATTACAAATGCAGTTCCCTTAGAGGAGCTAAAAATCGTCTTTTATGATTTCACGCCAGCTGGTAGCCATGAAAATTCATGGGCGGGTAGAATTGCTTTTATCAGAAGCCACCGCATTTTCCTGTCTTCGTGTCTTCATTATCAGTCCCTCTGCATTCTTGTCTCCTGTCCCTCCTCTCCTTTGGTATATTTTTCCCTTGCTGCGTCTCCTTGGTTCTTTCACACGTTTCCCTTGTTTTTGCAAACTTCTAGCACCTGCCTTGTTCCCTCCTGACCAACTTGGAGAGGGCTCTGTCTGGACAGAATCTTAAAACCAATTTCATTCTGCGCCCTTTCTTTGACCAAAGAGGAAACTGAGGCCAGAGAGGCGAAGTTGCCTTCCCCAATAAGGAAATACAAGCCAAGAAAGGGTGTAGGCCGTAGAATTTCAAACTGCTTTTCAGAATCATGATCCTTCTTGATAGTGGCTATTGATTGTCTTAAACCTACTGCACCCTCACATCAGGAATATTTTGCCACCGATTTTTTCATATCTTGAAATGACATTCGTGATAATTAACCTACCTACACGGATATTTGTAAAATGAATCCAGGGCCCTAGCAGCAATATACAGGAGAGAAGAGAAGAATCAAATTGTAATAAAATAATACGTGTTTCCATATGTAGATTTTAGTCCGGTGCTTCTTAATGCTAATATGTGCACAAATCCACAGGGATCATATTACATGCAGATTTTGATTTAGAAAATGTGGAAGAGGCTCTAGGATTAAGCATTTCTGATAATCCTTTACTTTGACCAGGAAGGGCAGAAATAAAAACAAAAGTCTCACATATGTACGGAATGTGCTCCGCCGTGGTACCTAGCAGCACTACAAGAAATGTGTGCTTGTACTTTGAGGTCTTTAAGTCCTTGTCCTAAAGTGAATGTGCCAGACAGTTGGAAATAAGGAGGCCCTCCCTCAGCGCAGTGGCGCAGGGGACAAGGCACAGAGTACTGGGGGAGCAGCAGCCAGGCTGCCTGAGACCACAGCTTCTGCTACTCCTGTCTCTCCGGTGAGTGGACCGAGCCGGGGTGACCTGCCCAGGGGCAGAGGAGGACGGTGGTGGGTGCCCAGCAGCTGTGACATCCTGCAGCAAGCACAGTAATCACCTCTGGGTGCTGGCTCGCAGTCTTAGAAAAGGACGTGGATTCGAGAGTTGGGAGCCTCCCACACACGGCCAGGGGTGAGGATTGTAGCTAGAAGTTAGGGGTCTTTGCCATTGCCTTTTTCCGGGCAGCTGTTTTTAGAATTGATGATATATCATCAAGCCTTTCCACTGGGCTGTCTGTCCAATATTCTTTCACCCCCAACTTCCTTCCTTTTCCTCCTGAGTTCGTGGGTGTGGTGATAGAATGTCACCACACGAGGCCTTTGCCACATTAAACTCTCCTGCGTCCAGAAGGCCAGTGATGAAGAACAGTAGTTAACAGAACTGGCAGCATGAGAATCAGGCTGCCAGATTTTGACCTTGCCACCAGCTGTGTGACCCTAAGCAAGGGAAGGATCATGTCTGTGCCTCAGTTTCCTCATCAGTCAAACAACGGAAATTGTAGTGCCCCTCCTGCCTATTGTAGTTGAGAGAGCCAAATGTGATCAAGTGTTCAGTACTCATAGAGTTTCCCAAACACTAGCTGGGAGCACCCCAGGCGTGATGGCCAGTGGAGTGTCCTACCGCAGTTACAGCACGCAGCTCCCAGGGGACGCCTGCCCTGACACCGCTTGGGACCATTACCGGCACCTACCAGACTTTGCTATACTGTGAGACTCTAAAGCACAAGCTTCTTTTTTAAAGCATCTAAGCAAAGATGTTGACTAATCCATCAAAAGTACCCAAACGGTGGATGGCAGATATTGCTTGTCTCTCTTACCTACTTTAAGGGAACCTGTTTTGACTCCTGGCTGGCAGCCCCCCAGGCAGCTCTGTCTTTCTAAGGCTAATGCCTGCCCGGCTGGTACAAAGGCACCTGGGTCGGGGCAGGCTGTCACTGGCCTGAGAGCAGAGCATGCATCACCCAGGCGATCCACTGGATTTGCAGCTTCTGGGCCGCATGGCAGTTCCATCCTCTTTACTGAAACCGAGCACCGTGCTCCTTTTCTTCCCAGTTTCTGGTCCTGGTTCCGGCTGCAAGGGCTCCGCTGTGGTGCAGCCCACAGACAGGCTCAGCCCCTCTCCCAGACCCCAGAAAGCTCTTTCCTTGCCTCACTGCATCTCAAAAGTACTTTCTCTCTCCCTCCCTGTCAAGGACGTCAAGCATAATTACCTTAATGGAGCAGGCTTTTGAAAAGCAAAAAATATCTCAAAATAAAGTGCGTCTAGAGCCACCTCCACCTCTTCCCAGCCACAAACCTTCCCTGAAACAAATGAACAAATGAAAAAGCCTGAGCCCAGCTGGCTTGCTGCCTGCCTGCAGGGAGGTAAAAGGAAGAGCAGCGGTAGAAAGCAGGAACCGGCATTGCCGAGGAAGGGTCCCGTCCTACTGTGGGTTCGGCACCCCTAAACTGAAAATCCAGCATCTACAATGCTCCAAAATCCACAATCTGAAACACTTTTGAGCACCAACATGATGCCACAGATAGAAAATTCCACACCCGACCTCATAGGATGGGTTGCAGTCAAAATGCAGGTGCACTAAAAATATTGTATGAAATTACCTTCAGGCTCTGTGTATATGGCGATTATGAAACAAGGGAATTTCACTTGAGAAATTCCTTTTCACAAGGGAATTAGACTTGAGTCCTGTCCTCACTATGTATATGCAAATATTCCAAAATCAGGAAATAATCTAAATCTCTACCTTCTGGAATACTCAGCCTGTCACATTGGCATAAACATCCTATCTACATAGAGTACGTGGTATACAGCAAGGTCCATAGAGCCCTCGCTCCTGGAAACAGCCAGGCGACCTACACCAATGCCAGCCTGCCACAACATTGGTCATTTACACTGTCTTCTCCTCTCTGGCTAAATGGTTAGCCTGCTGTTCTTTCTTAAGAGTAAGATGATGAGCCGGATTAATTAAACCTTTCGCTGTTCTTTTCCTGTCCTCTACATTTCTAGATAATGAGGTTTCTACTAAAAGTACAATAAAATATCACAAAGTGGTGCTCGTGAAAAAACCACTAACCTTTAAGTCAGACAGGTTGCGTGGTGCAACCTCAACCTGTCTCACCCCATCTCATTGCCCTTGACCCCACAAGCACCTCCACGTGGAAGAAATGTCACAGTGATGGGAATCTTACGCCCGACCTGGGCCCTGCTAGATCTAGAGGCCCAAATGAAATAGACCAAATAAGATTCCAACAACCCCCCCATTCTTGCAAACATTCTACCATTTCAGGATTAACCCTATATATACTGTTGGTGTGGTGGTACAGGGCTATAATCCCAGCACTCGGGAGGCTGAGGCAGGAAGATCACCACAAGTTATAAGCCAGCCTGGGCTATATAGTGAGTTTGAGTTCATCCTAAATTACATAGTGAGACCCTGTCTCAAAAAAAAAAAAAATGATCAATCCAGTATATTCCCTTATATTTTTATTATACTCGCTATGGTCAGCTGGCAAGCAGATGTTTTTCCTATGGTGGTCTACAACAGAAGTCAGCAAACTTTTTCAGGAAAGGGTCAGATAATAAATGTTTTGGGCTCTGGGGCTGTTGCAAGTCCACTCTGGCAAAGGAGTTTGGAATAGCCATCTGTGGTTGGGTCTCTAATAAAACTTTACTGTGAACACATTTGCATTTCATCTGCTTCTCCCATGACACGAAATAGTATTCTTTTGGTTTTTATTCAGTTATTTAAAATGCGAATTCTCAGATCATGAGCCATACAAAAGCCAGGCAGCAGCTGCAGTTGGGGCCAGTTCCTGATTATTCTCACTAATGTACAGAAAGTGGCCCCCTAGGCAGCAAGCAATCCACAAATCACTTCTGTTTGGCTCTGGAATATACTCTGTAATTCTTTAAAACAGCACGCTGATTTTCCTGGTTACCTTGATTCCAGTCCAGTAATAAAATTAGCACGCATTCCAGGTGAGCAGAGACAAAGAGGCCACTTTAAAATTAGGATGGGCAGTGGGGAGGCTGGAGCAGTGATTGCAAAGACCCGCAGGAGGGAGTGAGTTCTCACATGGATAATAACAAACTGACTGCAGAAACGGCTCCAGTTCTATTGTATGCTTACCAGAAGGGTTAAATGGTGCGGCTGCTAATTAGCCATTCCTTCTCAATTTACACATTGGCACTTTTTGTTTTAATCAGAAAACTGATTGCTGATTTATCTTGTTACCATGGTGATTTAAACATTCCCTGAGATTGAAAATCTGTGCTTAATGCTGCATTAACTTCTGCATAGGTCCCTGAAAAGAGAGGTCCTAGGGTTAGGGAGGTCTGGACACCGTCTACTCCAAGCCCCTCAATTCACAGGGGAGGAGACAGAGGCCCATGAGGCACAAGCACTTTGGAACTCCAACATCCACCGTGCAGTATCTATGCCAAAGTCACCTGTTAGTGACAGATAAATGAAACTTGCCCCACAGGCAAGGTCTCATGACTGCAGCAAAATGGTCTTTGTACCTCTTCGCCAGGTCTGCAGTCACTAAATCACCTGCCAGAGTGGTGGCTGTAATGACCCCAGAAACAGCAACATTATTCTACACCCTACCCCATCCTGTTCTCTCCAAACAGTCTGAGGGCCACATCTGCTGCAGGTCTGGAAAGGGAAGTCTTGTCCACATCCAGGAAGGGCAGGGGCTGTGAGGCCTCTTTTGGGACTTCTGGAGGTGGCCATAGATACTCGGAGGCATAAAAATCAGATTTTATATAGAAATCGGACTGTCAGCATGGATGGCATCTTCTTAAAGTCCATACATTTCAGGGTTGATATTTGGGCACCTTCAAAAATGCCCCACTTACTAAAAGCTGTAGAGAACTAAAATATTACTGTCCTTAATGAAGATCAGTTATAAAAGACAAACTGGTGATTATCTGTATGAAGTAAGGCTACCAAGCTGACTGTACATCACATAACTGCAAATGCTAGTCCCATTTCACAGATAAAGAAGCCACAGTTCAGAGCAGTTAAGGAAATGGCTGAAGATTACCCAGCTGGCAAACATCAGAGCCCTTTGACCCCTGGTCTCTCTGGCTTTGAAATTTGTGCTGTTTTCTCAGACTACCGGGGCCAAAAAGCACTGTAGATATCCCAGGACAAAGGCAGCAAGTCTCGTGTCTGCCCAGTAAGCCACGCATCTGAAATGAATCAGTCTTCACGCATTTCCCCTGTGAACCGGGTCAGTGGTAGTGCTAACATCTGCCTGCTCCCCGGCACTGTTCTAGCACTTTATATGCATTAATTGCAGTAGAAATACAGTTGTGTTTGTCAGCCAATGTAGACTTTGCAAACAAAAGCAAAATTTTGCAGCTTTTGTTTGCGAACCAAACTGTTTGCAAACAAACGTGTTCCTGAACCGAGGAACTGCTGTACTTTTCTCCATTTTTTTTTTTCTAGGCAAAGGAGAGCAGGTAACTTGTCCAAGGTCACATGGCTGTTAAAGGGCAGAGAAGACAGATTCCAGGGCCCACAGTCCTACCTGGGGCATGTTTGAGTCTCGGGGTTTATCAGCCCTAACACAGTTGACATCCGGAGCTGGGTCCTTCTCTGTTGGGGTGTCCTCTGTATTGCAGTGTTGAGCAGCTCCCATGGCCTCCCCCCACTAGATGCCAGTAGAACCCCACACCCTGGGCTTATGGCGACCAAACATGGCCCTAGACATTGCCAGCGACCTCTGGGGGCAAATATCACTCCCATTTGAAAATTACTGACACAAAGTATAAAACTGTGACTTTCTTTACCATTGGTGGTCGTCCATTCTCCTTACTAAAGATAGATTGACGATTAAACCTAGTAATTATATTTTACAACCCTCATACGATTTATTTAAATAAAATAACTGAAACTAAATCTGACACATTATCCAAATGGAATGTGGACATGAATGAAATCAACACTCCTTTCTAACTGGTTGCTATGATTTATGGCTTGCTTTGCATCAACATCATGGAAAAAAAAGATATGGCTACAGCCCTTGAAGCACAGATCAGAAGTTTTTTTTGCCTAGAAAAGCTTGTATAAATGCAGTAATTTAGGATTCCATGATGTCAGAACCATTGGAGATCTTCATACATCCATTCTGACCTGCCATTTTATCACAGAGGGCACCAAAGTCCAAAGAGCCTAGATAATAGGTCCAAAGTTGCTGTCTGCTTAGCGTCGGAACTAGAAGCATCTCTCCTGGGTGTGGCTGAGGGTCCCATTCTGAGTGCTCACCGCGGCTGTTCCTGTGTCTCTGCAGCCGGCAGGTCCCCTCCTGTACCAGCCCGGGTCTCCCCAGACCGCACCGCCTCTACCACAAGTCCAGCTGTGACTCCAGTTGCAGATGCCTCCAACCAGGACCAGTCGGCAGTCATGAATAATCCAGAGCCACGTGGGTGAACTGTGCACTCTGCGTCTCTCCAGCTGGGAGGGAACCCTTTCCGCAGCTGGGATTGGAAGGCCAGGGCCAGGGCATTCTCCTGATAAACACCTTAAAAATCTTGTCAGCTGGATGCGAATTTTGCACTCGGTGTCATTTCTTTTCCAATCACATTATAGGGACGTTACACCAAAGGTTATCAAACAAACCCGAGGAACGTCTTGATCTGAGGGCATGTGAGGGAGGTCAGCCGGTCAGCCCAGCTTTGTTTCCCGTGACTGTGTGTTTTGGGAGTCACAGTTTGCCTTGTGGCACATCCGGATTCTTACACACAGAGACGTAAAGAGTCTTTGTCTTTTGTTCGTTCTTTTTTATCAAAGAACGGAAAATTGTGACTTCTCTACAAGAGAGATAATGTTGCAGTACCTGCCACAGCCTGCTCTTCAAAACCCGGCTGGCAGATTGCTTTCTGACTTCCAAAACGCAGCAGTTATAAAGCACCTCAAGATAAATAGTTAAAGGCTGCAAATGCGGGGAGGGTCATGGCTTTGTAAATTGGTTTACATTTTTCTCCTTGAACTTTTCTAGGGTCATAGTGCTTCCAAATCCAAATCATTTGATGATACTGTCGGGTAACTTTTATGTTTCAATTACAATCCACAAAATAACATCTAGAAAATTCTTAGTATTTAAGTGAGCGTAGTCTTCTCCATGA
Organism: Hystrix cristata; assembly: GCA_004026905.1. Lineage (NCBI taxonomy): Eukaryota > Metazoa > Chordata > Mammalia > Rodentia > Hystricidae > Hystrix > Hystrix cristata. The sequence continues at coordinate 66,890 of PVJO010005083.1, read as the reverse complement.
ATTACCCATTAGAATAGACTGGCAGCAATGGAATATGCAGAAAACAAGCCCTTAGCTCATAGTCTCATCCCGAGCCCTTATGCCTGCCTGAGTCTGGAAGGGGAGTGTGTGTGTGTGTGTGTGTGTGTGTGTGTGTGTGTAGGAGGGCAAGGAAGAGCAGAATGTCTGTATACTGTGCGCTGCTAGCATAGTAAATAAACCAGTAATGCAATTTTGTGGGTCCAAACTACTCTTTGCACTACTTTATTTACAGTAGTAAATAAAATTATTTTTATACAGTTGACTGCTGGAAAGTGACTTTTTCTTTTCCCCAGTTATTATGGTCATCATACAAAGTGCTAAGGTCCTTGCATCCGCCTGAGGAGGCCAAAAAAAGTCCTCCTGACAGAGGGATTATCTCTGTAACCCATTAACGTTTGTGGACAGGAGGGTGGCGGGAAGCTCCTCTCTGGGAATCCTGAGCTCAGGTCTGGTCCCCGTGATGTTTACATAGTGTCACACATTGTTTTGGGGCTTCTTGCTGCTCTGAGGCTGGCTTTAGATTAAGTCTGGATTAAGCCATGATTTCACCCTCTTTTTCCTGCATCTGCTACTCTGTCTTGTTCACAAAAGACCCAGACTTTGGGGCCTAATAGTCCTGGGTACAAATTCTGGTTCTGTAACTTACTAGCTCAGTAACCATGCGGAGTGATTAACTCTCTGTGGATCTGAGATTCCTGTGCTGTGAGGTGGAGGAAAGAAAGCCTGATTCTTGGGCTTCTCGTGGTGCTTCAATATGATTAGGTGTGCAACGCCTGCAAAACAGTGTCCTGAACCCAGTTGTTGTTTTTATTAGGAAGAGAAATCCATGGGGCCAGTGGACTCCACTGTGCCCAGAATCTCATTTCCAGCCAAACACACCCACTCCCCCGCTGCTGGGAACACGGACTGCTCCCAGCTCCCAGCTGTAGCCTTCTCCGGAAAGCGCCCTCAGCTGCCGGTCTCCGGCCAAGGTCACGGCCGTCAGCTCATTGCTGTAGGTGGGGTTTTTCAGCGTGAACACTGTTGGCATTTGGGCTGGTTGATTCTTTGTTGTGGGTGGGCATCTTGGCATTGAATGCGGTTAAGCAGCATCCCTGGCCTTGGCCCACTGGATGCCAGTAGCACCCACTCTTCCACCCCTGTTCTCCCCATTATGACAGCTGAGAATGTCTCCAGGCATTGTCAAATATGCTCTTGGGAGTAAAACTGTAACTCCTCCCATATGAGAATGGATGACGCAGGAAAATGGCATTCCCCAGCAATCCCCCCACAAAAAAATAACAGAACAAAACAAAACAAAAAAGAAAATGGCATTCCCTTGCCTCAGTTTGACACAGCCCTGAAGGGTGTCCCCGCTCCAGAACTCCACCTCAGTGCAACTCTGCTTCTCTGCCTGTTCTGACTTTGCTTTCTTATAGGGTCTTCTGACACTGGCCACCATGAGCCTCTACACCCAACTTTGTACCTCGAGTGTCCAAGAAACTCAAATATCTAAGTGTGGTAGAGCTGCTGTAACAAACTACCTCATTCTGGTTATCTTAAACAATAGAAAGGTGTTTTTTTTTTTTCCCCTCACAGTTCTGAAGGTTAGAAGTCTAAGGTCAAGATGTTGACAGGATTGGTTCCTTCTAAATCTTCTCTCTGGCTTGTAAATGGTCTTTGTCCTCTCTCTCCCTCTCTCTCTCTCTCCCTCTCTCTCTCTCCCTCTCTCTCTCTCTCTCTCTCTCTCTCTCTGTCTCTCTCTCTCTTTTTTGTCTCCCTACCACCACCACCTTTTGAGATGGGGTGTTACTATGTAGTCCCAGGTAGCCTTGAATCTGCTACATTACCCAGGCTCTAATCTTTGCTTACAGGACATTAGTCATTTGGATTAGGGGCCTGGCATTGGGCCTCAATTTAAAGCCTCTACCTCCATATATAATCACATTCTAAAATATTGGGACTTAGGATTTCAACATACGAACTTCAAGGGGGACATAATTCCAACCGTTTCACCAACCCAAGATAACATGAAAGGTGGGTTCAGGTCCAGAATATGACCCACAGTCACTGTTTTGATCTCAGTCAGCTGTCTAAGTACTTCCAGTTGAGGCTGGAAGGTGCTGGTGTGCTTCTACTTTTGGTGAAGCTAGTAACTCTGCTCATGTCTCATCTTACACATCCATTCCTTGGAGACTTCTCAAGGCTGGATGCTCCAGGTCTAACCCATCTCTTCTCCAGTCTCAACCTTCCTCTTGCCTCCAGAAGGTGTCAACTTAGTTCCTACCAGGCCGGCATCCAAGCTGGCTGGAAGAAAATTGCACAGTGAAAGCAATGTGGAGTAGGGGAAGGAAAAGGGACTGGGAAGGAGGATACACAGGCCAAATCCAGTTACTTTCCCATTGTCCCCTTCACTCAGGCTTTCTTAGGCCAAAGGGTGCAGGTCAGTAGATTGTGAAACAAATCTAATCCAAAGATGTGATTAACTCGTAACTTTAGTGATAGTCCTACTGAAGCCCTAATTCTGTGAATGTGGTGAAGACCTGACAGAGCGATTTTTAAATTTATGTGTGAGAATAGAAGCACATCACAGCCGTGGAAACTTGGAGGGAAAGCAAGTAAACAGAACTGATCTAATACACTGTTGCACTGAGGAGCCATGTGACAGGGACCTTGGAGAGCTAGGGCAAGACGGACAAATAGTTTAATGGAAAAGCACAGAGAGCCCAGGAGCAGATGGATAGAAATTTGGTACATGAGAAAGAGGCATCACAAATTTGCTGGGCTTACAATGAAACATTTAGCAGACAGACTTAGTAAATTGGCTAATCATGCTTAGAGAAATAAGACTGAAGCTGTATCTTATTTATATAACTCCATAATTTACATGTAGTAGTCATAACACTGTATGTGTTTATACTACTATAGACTATATACGATACTATATTACATGCTATATATATTATCATAGAACATACTACTATATGTTATGGATCTATTTGGAGTTTTGTATATACATAACTTCAAATGAATTAAAGATTTAACTATGAAGGTAGAACTACGAGATTCATTGTAGAAAGTGTAAGGGGCTATTTTATACATTTGGTTTTTTAAAAATTAATTTTATGGTACATTTTAGATATACATAATAACATTTAGCATATAGAACTTGTACCTGTACATGACATAGCTTGATTTTTCTTTTTTTCTCCATTCTCTTCCTTCCCTTCAACCCCTCTTGCCCTCCTTATTTACAAAATCTTTGTTTCCATGTGTCCTTCTATTCTCTCTTTTTCCGTGTCCCTCCTTTCCTTTCCCCAACCCCTCTCTGTAGTTCCCTTTCCCATTTGAACATGTTCTTCCTGTTTCACAATATCTATTTTACATTTTGGCCCTTATTTACACTTTCAGTTTCTCACGCTAGAAAAACCAGAACAGGTGTGTCTGATTTATTTCATTTACGAGTATGGTCTCAAGGTGTATCCGTTTACCTAGAAATGGCTCAAGTTACACATTTTAAATGAGAAAAAATTCCTTAAACAATATACAAAAATAAGCAGATTTCCCATCTTCAAACTGAAGGATTCTTGTCAAAGAAAAAACACAAAAGACAAAGTCGGTAGGTAGGTAACAGATGGGGAGAAGGTATATGAGACATCCAACCGCACAAAGGATGAATATCTAGGATCAGTGCAGAATGCATATTAAATCAGCTACACGACAAACAGAAAACCTGGTAGAAACAGATATTCAAAGAGTATGATCAAGCAGTTTATGAAAGGAGAAAAAAAATCTTATGACTTGCAATGCAAATTAAAAGCAAAAGCTAACACATCACTCCTTGTTATCGGAAAAATTGGAAATACAAATAATCTTGTAAAGATGTGGGGAAACAGAGCCCCTCATCCCTCCTTGGTGGCAGGTAAGACGGTGGGAGCTACGGCAGGACTCAGGGAGACTGCGCACCTGAGACCCCAGCAAGCCTGCTCCCAAATATGGACTTCACACACTGCACAGATGGAGGAAGGGACATGTGGGAGGGAGGGCGACCGTCCCACACTGTTGGAGAGGGTGAGGGCACCGAGCAGGCCGGCCCTCGGGTGTCCATCAGCAAGGGAACATGTGTGGTGGATAGACAGGACAGAATGGGATTTATCGGTCAAAGTAAAGAACTAGGATTTTTTTTGTGTGTGTGTGTGGTTTTTTGAGACAGGTTCTCACTGTGTAGTTCAGGCTGCCCTTGAACTCACTATGTAGCCCTCGAACTTGAGGTGACCTCCTGGCTCAACTTCCCAAGTGCTGGGATTACAAGGGTGTGCTACCACGCTTGGCTTGAGCTAGATTTATAACAACAACAGAGATGTTCAAAGTATTTTAAAATTGATGAAAACAATGAGTCACTGAATCGGCTGTATATAGTATTTATTTAAATTAAAAACCAAACCCCTAATGGATACTGTGTACATGTATATGTATATACACACACATACATAGAGATTTATGGGTATGTGTATGTGTGTGTATATATATACATGTATTTACATATATACATACATATGTGCGTATGTGTATATATATGTGTGTATATATATATATATACTCTTTTCTTTCAGGGTGTACACGAACTTTCTCGACCTTGGTGCCATTCGCATTTGGGGCTGCAGAGTCCTTTGTGGTGAGATGTTGACCTGGGCATTGCAGGGTATCTAGCAGCAAGCCTCACCTCTATTAGTTGCCAGTAACACCCCCTCAGCTGTGACAACTAGAGAGGTCTCAGATGTGGCCAAATGTCCCCTGCAGTGGGAGGAGCAAAGTTGCCCTGGTAAGAAGCACTGACCCACATCGTTGGTCAAATATTATTAGAGCAACTGGTTAGGTATTCCGAGGTAGAGCTGGGAGAGGCCTGTGTGAGAAAGGGGAAAATATTCAAACCACAGCAGAGTCTTGCACACAACGGTGCCGAAGTGCTGTGAACGGAAGAGAAGAATTAACTCCATGCCGTGCCTGCAGTCCCAGTGCAAGGAAGACGGAAAAGCAGAATACACTAAGAGGAGCCTCGGTGCTCCGGACAGGCAGACATTGGTTGCATTTCAGTCACCCACAACCAGAGTAGCCTGAAAGCGAGGAAATGTTCCTGTGTTGCAGAATCTCTTGCTTTGTGGCTTTCCCTGTGACTTCAGACAGTGAGGAAGCCTCGATTGCCCCTTAAAGACTGGTGCCGAAGCACCCTTTGAAGGATGTAAAAGGTCTAATGTCAGAAAGATGGTGCTTGGTTAGGTAACAGCAAAAACATGAGCTACAGAGATCAACAAGGCAGAGAACGAACTGGTGAGAAAAGGACAGAGTTTATGAATTTAAAAAGCCCCATTACATATGTAATATTTTTGTTATGCACTCAATATTTATCACCCCTCAAAATTCATATGTTAAAGTCTTCAAATGTCACTGTGAGTGCTATTTGGAGATGGAGCCTTTGGGTTTTTGCTATTATTGTTATTTGTTTGTTTTTTTGTTTTTTGAGACAGAGTCTTGTTATGTAGCCCAGGCTGGCCTTGAACTTGCAGCAATCTTCCTGCCTCAGCCCCCTGAGTGCTGGGATCACAGGTGTGCACCACCATGCCCAGGCTTTAGGAGGAAATTAGGGTGAGGTGAGGTTGTAAAAGTGGGGTCTCATGATGAGATTAGTGCCCTTAGAAAGGGAGCCAAGGGAAAGGCCCCACAGTGTCCATAAAGAAGAGGCTATGCACACAGCAAGATGGCAGCCATCTGCAATCCAAGAAGAGGCCTCAGATCACAATGACCTTGCAAGCACCTTGACCTTGAACTTCCTAGCCTCAAGAAGTGTAAGTGATGAATCTCTGTTGTTTTAGCACACCAGTCTATGTTATTTTGCTAGGATAGGCTGAGCAGACTAATACAGCTATCTAAGAGTAGCATTACTACTAAAGATAGAAAGAGTAACTAAGAAAGCCGGAGTGCCTTTATTAATATCAGACAAATTAGACTTGGAGACAATGGGTGGGTCCACCCCATGACCTGGTCTGGCTGCCCCCTCCTGGACCCCAAACCGGCCCCAGCTGCCCCACCCAGGCCCTGCCCCTCCCCTCTCCTGATCAGGCTCTGGCCTGACAGCACCCATCTCAAGACCCTGACCTGGCCCTGTTGCCCTCTTTCTCCTGACCCGACCATTCTCCTTCCTGGATGCTGATTATAGTATTCTGCTGCTATAGTGTCTCCAAAAGAGAGAAAAAACAACTTTGCTACCCAAATAAGGAAATTAGCAAACATGAAGACAAAGGAGCTCTTGAGACAAAATTAAAAGGTGGAAACGAAAACTGTGGATACAGTTAGATGAACCAGGGAGTGTACAGAATGCTCCTCTCCCTCTTCAATCCAATGACCAGCGTTCCAGCACAACCCAGAAGTCGCACTCTCATCAGAAGCCTGGTGGACATCCGTCCAGCCCAGCAGGTCACGCACAGGCTTATTTTAATATTTCTGCCCCCCTTGCAAGGTCAGGAATGCAGGTTTGTAGAGTAACAACTTGGATTTGCTAGCACCTTTTGTTGGACAGCTATCCTTCCCACAGTGTGTGTTCTGGCCTGATTGTCAGAGATCAGATGGCCGAGCATGCCTGGGGTTGTTTCTCCACCCTCTGTTCTGTTCCATTGATTCACATGGCTGTTTTTGTGCCACTATCATGCTATTTTTGTCAATGTAGTTTTGTAATGTGATTTGAAGTCCCGAAGGAACATAAGACAATGGGTGTTATGACATGTAAAGATCAGCAAATCAGGAAGATGAAAAAATTAGAAATATATCTGTTAGCCAGCTTTTTGTTGCTGTGACTAATTACCTGACATAAACAATTTAAAGGCAGAAAGGTTTATTTTGGCTCATGGTTTCAGAGGTTTGGTCCATGGTTAGCTGGCTCCATTGCTGTTAGATCTGTGGCAAGGCAGAAACATCATGGAGGAAGGGGAGGGAGGAGAAAAGGAAAGCTGCTCACCTCATGGCAACCAGGAAGCAGAGAGAGAAGGAAGAGCTACAAACGAAGGGGTCAGATATAGTCCCCAAGTTCACCCCACCATGAGCCTTTCAACTAGTAACAAGAGTATAAAAAAATATGAAGTAAAGTGACATGAAGAAAGGCAAGTCTACAATCAAAGTTAGACATTTTAACACATTTCTCTAGTAATAGAACAATTAACAAAAAAAATTTAAGGTCTGAATTACACTATCAACCACCTTAATCTAATTAACATTCATGAAATATTATGCCCCCAAATTGTGAATGACACATATTCTAGGGCAATGGAATATTCACCAGGCTAGACCATGTCCTGAAGCATAACACAAGACTCACTAAATTTCAAAATATAAAAGTTTTATGAAATATATATCTGGCACAATGGAAATAAAGTAGAAATCAACAAAAGTAAAACATTTGCAATAGTTAGAAAATAGAAAATTCACTACTAAATAACCCATCGGTCAAAGAAGAAATCACAAAGGAAATGAAAAAATACTTTGAACTAAATGATTAAAAAATCAACATTTGTGGAATTTTATAATGTTAAATGTTTATTTAAAAAACAAGATAGGCCTCAAATCAATGATTTAAACTTCTCCAGTATGAAAAAAAGAAAGCCTACTGAAACTTGAAGTGGAAGCCAAGAAATAATAGAAAAAAGAAGATATTAGTAAAATAGAAACCAGAAAAATAAGAGAGAAAACGAAACCAAAATCTGGTTCTTTGGGGGGAAAAAAAATCAATAAAATTGATAAAGCTCTAGAGAAAAGACACAAAATTACCAATCGAAGAGATGAGCAGAGGAATTTTATGTAGATCCTACAGACAATAAAAAAAATGAGACAATCTTATGAAAAATTTATCCCAAAAATTTTTTGAGATAGGTTCTTGCTATGGAAATCAGGCTGTCCTTGAACTCATTATGTAGCTTAGGCTGGCCTCGAACTCCCAGCAATCCTCCTGCCTCGGCCTCCTGAGTGCTGAAAATGTAGGTGTGCACCACCACACCCAGTTTATCCCAATAATTTTGGCAACTCAGATGAGAAACTTGATGTACATAAACTGCCCAAGCTAACTGAAGGGTAATTTGAAGGGCTGTGGCTGTAGCTCAGTGGTACATACAGTGTTCACCCAGAATGAGTGAGCCCCTGGATTTGATCCACGGCATCATAAGAAAAAAAAAGCATTTAAAAAAACTAAAAGTAAAATACACTAAAAATAATACACAATTTGAATAGACTATGAATTTAAGAAAATTGAATTCATAATTTAAAAACTTCAAAAGAAAAATCCAAGCCCAAATGGTTTCTGTGGTGGATTTTGTCAAATATTTCAGGAAAACATTATACTAATTTGCAGAAAAATAGAAGAACATACAATGCTGTACTTCTGAACTAAGGAAGCCATCACTACTTTATTATCAAAATCAGATTATGGGAAAAGGAAACTAAACTTGGATCGATACCCAGAGATACAAAAATCCTTAACCAAATAGCACTGTGTTCAGCATTGTTACAAAATAACTGAGTAAATCAATTTATAAGAAGGAGCCCACACCTGTAATCCCAGCACTTTGGGAATCTGGGGCAGGAGAGTCACCAGTCTGAGACCAGCCTGGGCAATTTAGTGACTTGGCAAGAGCCTTATCAAAAAAAAAAAAAAAAAAAACCAGCTAGGAATGTAGCTTGACAAAGGCCCAGGGTTCAATCCCCAGCACTGGGGGAAAAAAAAAAGTCAACACAAAGAGGGTCTTGTAAACCACATTTAAAAGTGATTTGCCACGTGTGGTACCACATATATGTAATCCCAGCACTTGGGAGGCTGAGGTAGAGGATCACTGCAAGTTCGAAGGCAGCCTGAACTACATAGTGAGACCTTGTCTCAAAAAAAAAAAAAAAGAGAGAGAGAGAGATGTGTTTTGGCTCATGGTCCCAGAGGCTGCAATCCTTGAGCTTGGGGTGCCACAGTGCACCATTCAGGTACAGGACCTGTGGCAGAGGAAGACTGTGTTCACACCTTGACAGCCAGGAAGCACAGAACACAACTGACTAGGGCCCTGTCCCCTAAAAGGCACACCCTCAATGACCTAACTCCCTTCCCCCAGGCCTCCCAATAGATTCCCCCACTTCTTAGCAGTGCCACGGCTGGGACCAGACCTCAGACACCTGGTCATTTGTGGACACTGAAGATTTAAACCTTAACTCAAGGCAGTAGGATCACAAGTTCGTGTCCAGCCTGGGGCACTTAGTGACTTAGTAAGACCCTGTCTCAAAATAAAAAGTCATAAAAAGAGCTGGGGACATAGATAGTGCAAATAACCTGGGTTCAAAAGAAAAAAGAAAGTATGTCCATTCTCAACAACTTTATTCAGTATTGTACTGAAAGTCCTTTGTAAAAATAATCAAAATCCTAAAGAATATATATAAAAGATACTATAACAAACCAAATGAGCTTATCAAGTTTGCAGGATCCAAAGTCAATATGAAAAAACAGGTTATGGTTGTTTTGTTTTTGTGTTTTGGGGTGCTGGGGATCAAACTCAGGACCTTGCACTTGCTAGGCAAGTGCTCGGCCACTGAGCGAAATCCCCAACCTTATAAATTATGTTTGGATACATTAGCAGCAAACTACTGAAGTTAAAAGTTTAAGAAAAATATTTGCAACATAAAAAAATAAGGAAAACCTAAATAAAACTATAAGCTGTACCACATTCATGAATCAAAAGACTTAATCTTTTCGAGATGCAAATCTTCTCCAAATCGATTTCATAGATTTAATGCAGTCCCAATCAAAAACCCAGCAGGATTTTGTTTTTTGTGGAAATTAACAACCCTATTCTAAAATTTGTACAGAAACGCAAAGAACTTTGCCTAACAAAAGCAATGCTGGGGAGGAAAAAAAAACAGGGTTGGAGAGCTAGTACATTTGATTTCAAGACTTAGTATATAGAGCTACAATTATTAAGACAACATGGTATTGTCACAAAGATAGACATATCGACAAATGGGACAGAACAGAGATTGCGGAAATAGGCCTATACACACAAGTCTAATGTTCAGACTAAAATTGTAAATCTTCTAGGAAAAACTATTATCCTCAAACTTGGCAAAGATTTTTAAATGGGACACATAAACATCATTAACTATAAGACAAAAATATCAGTAAATTGGACTTGATCAAAATGAAAAACTCTTATCTTTCAAAAGGCGCTATTACAAAAAAGACAAACCACAGTCCTGAAGACTGTATCTGCACCACACATATGTGGCAAATAAAATACATAAAGAATATGTACAAGTCAGTAGTAAAAGACCAAAAGCCCATTACAAAAGATTTTAAAATGGGCAAGTGAACAGAGTAGCCTCTACCAAACTAGCCATAAGAATGACAAATAAGCATATTGAAACTGTTCAAAGTCACTAGTCATTTTGGAAGTGCAGAGTAAAACCACACTGAGGTTCTACCACATCCCCTCATCACAGCTGGAAGTGAAAAGACTGACCGCGCTGAGTGTTTGCAAGATCTGTGTGAAGTTAAAGGAACTCTCTTTTGCTAGTGTGGGAAAGTGAACTGATACAACAACTCGGGAAATCGCAGTTTAGCAGATTCTTCAAAAACTGAGCACAAACTTCCTAAGTGTTGCCACATAAATAAAGGACACCCTGTTAAATCTGAATTTCAAACAGACTGAATAATTTTTCAATATCAGTCCTAAATATTGCACAAGATGTATGTATTTAAAAAAATCACTTACAGTTTGCCTAAAATTCGAATTGAATGGGGTACCCTGTATTTTTATTTGCTAAATCTGGTAACTCTATTTCCCATATAATCCAGCCATTCCACTCCTGGGTATTTACCCAAGGAAAATGAAAATATATATCCACTTGTTTAACAGTGTTCATAGCAGCTTTCTTTGTAAAAAGCCTCAAGTCAGAAAGAGCCCAAATGTCCATAAACAAAGAACTATGTAAACAAATAATGATATGTCCATACACTAGAATGCTGCTTGGCAATAAAGAAGAGTGAGCATTAATTCACATGTGCTGTGGTGGCAGTGTGGTTTGTCCCCCAGCAGGTCTTGTGCTGCAGTGTGGTCTCTGGGGTGGTAGGATCGAGGAGGTAATGGAAGCTCTAAGAGGTGGAACTTTGTGGAAAGGAATCAGGTCACCACCTGCAGAAGGGATTAACGCAGGTGTCACAGAACTGGATTGGTTCTCGTGAGAATGGACTGTTGTAAGGGCGCTTGATATCACCCATCAATCTGTCTTGCCCATACTGCTTGCTACTCCCTCATGTGCATTCTGATGAAGCCCCCACCATAGCCAAGCACATGCTAATGCCATAGTCTTTAACCTCCAGAACTGTGAGCTAAATAAACCTCTTCTCTATAGAGTACCAGCCGCAGGCATTTGGTTGCAAGACTAAGGCACCAGCTATAGTGAAGAGGAAGAGCCTGGGTTTGCTTTTCCCAGAGACTTCCTAGCTTTCTGCATTGTTTGAAACTTTCCAGAAAACTACATGTGCTGCCCTGAAGGACAAGCCAGAAGTCTCTGAGGATACAGCTGTCAAGACTCTAACAAGAGCTGCATTTATAGGAATCTTCAAACACCAATAAAAGCCAGAAGCAGGGCCCAGCAGTAGAGGGAAGGTGATGAGGGTGCCGAGAAGCTCTGCCCAAATAAAGAGAAGGGACCACGGGAGATGTTGATCTCAGAGGCTGGCCCAGCAAATCCCCATTGGAAACACATCGTCCACAACCCCCATCGGCCAGCAGGCTCTACCATGGTACCAACTTATAGATGAGCAGAGATCTCTAAGAGAATAGGCATTTTACCTTAAAAAAACCGAACATTACCCAAAGACACTAAATTCATTTTTTATATCAGGTTAAATGGTTTCCTTACCCCACTCTTCCATCCACCCCCATCCATACCCAGGAGATACACACTCAAAAGAAAAACTAGATTGTAGCCTAAATAAAGAAAGTAACTTCCAAATGCCCAGCTGCGTGTAGTGTAAACAGATTTGCAGCTCCACTCCAAGATAATACAAGAAGTGTTTCAAGGCATCCAATGGGCAGCAGCCAGGGGCGGCCTGCAGGGCAGGGGCCAGGCAGACAGGAGGGGACACGTCAGATGGGCAAGGGCACGGAGGTGAGGATTGCACATGGTATTCAAGGGACAGTGAGGGACCGTGGAGCAGAGGGCTCCTGTTAACAAGGACAGCCTGTCGTGCCTCAGTTGGTCTGATGACCCAGAAACTCAGTCAAGCGTGAGCTCAATGAAAGCAGCCTCTCCCCACGCCTGGACTTGCCTTACGGAAACTTTGCAAAGGGAATCCAGAGAATATGGCCTCTCCACAGATCAAGAAGCTGAAAAAAGTGGCCATTTGTTGTCTTGCAGAGTCACAAGCAGCTCGAAGGAGTCACTCAGAAAAACAGATTATCATTTGGGGGCAGACCTGAGTCACTAGAAACACCAAAGATCAGTCAGTCCCTTCTTTGTGAGGTGACACAGGAAACCAGGGACTGTGGGCCACAGCTGACTGGCACCCCCCTGGGAGGGCTCAGATTTCCAGTTTCTCTGCTCCATGAAGGCCGACTGAATTGATCTTCAAGAACTGACCTGACTCACACTTCATGTCACCTCTTGTGACCGAAGGCATTGCCCCTTGCCGGGAGACCATGGAATAAGGAGGGTGTTGGTCAGTACAGCTCAGGGGCCTGGACCCTACTTGCCCTTCCCCACTGCACTGCTATGTTTAGTAGATTGTCCCTTTCATGCACCCGTCTTTCTCTGTCTCGTGGAGTGCACACCAGACCTGCTGTCTGCACCTGGGAAAAGGTGCCCTGTGTCTCAGAAATGAGAAAGCCCACTCCGCCTGTGTCCTCACATGGCACCAACTGAGGCTGTGAACTGCAGGACTCCTGCAGAGAGAGAAACGGCCTTGGGCAGGACCACACCAAGTCAGCCAGCACAAGCCCAGAAAGTGGTTCCCAAACTGCTTAATATACACAGAGGCCTGCTTTAACGTCCCCAGTAAAAATGCAGTGGCAAACACCTAGTAGTGGATTAGTAATTGCTTTAAATGAAAATGTCTATTAACAGTTGGAGATGGTGCCGGAGGCTAAACCAGCTTCTCTCAAAATGTACGTGTTGAAGACCTCAGCCCAGCGCCTCAGAGTGTGACTCTATTTGAAGACAGGATTCGGTTTAACTGAGGCTGCTGGGTGGCCCTGGTTGAACAGGACAGATTTCTAAGAAGAGTTTGGACACAGAGAGACACAGGCAGGGTGGGGATCACAGCATGAGGACACAGAGAAGGTGTCAGGCCAAGGTGGCATGGTGAATGGCCTTGGACGTCCAGCTGCAGTGGTGTTTTGTCACGGCCACTCTAGCCAGCCAATACAGAGGCACAAATGTAATAAAAGTAGAACTTGCTAGGACTTAATGAGTGTTGTAGGGGTCCTGGGAGCCTTATCGTAATTCCACCACATGGAGAGGGTCTGAAATCACCCCACTCAGGGAACGTGGCCTGTTGTACCACCCTGCAACCCAGGGGCCAGCACGCAGGCTCGCTTCGTGCTCTCACTCTTCATCTCTGGCTCTTCCTCAAGGCCTGAAGCACAATAGTTGGGCTCCCATCTCCAAGAGACTTCTGACTCTTCCATTTTTCATTGAAATACCTCAGAATGCAGCTCCAGCTCTTTCTCCTGCAGGAAGTAAAGAAAACATCTCTTGCCCACTTGAGATTTCCCATTGGAGCTTTCCATGTACTTCTGTTAGCAGGGAGCTAACAATATCCCCTCTAGACATTGAGAGTACCCCACATGCCCCACTTCTCCGAGCCAGTTGCAGATTCTGATCTGCATAGATGCTGAGCGCCCCAGGAAAATATGACTGCTCTTCACAGCTGGGACCCAGATACGCCTAGACCATTTGGTAGGTCTGAGGGCCACTGGAATGGAAGGACTCATCTAGAAATGGGTCCTAGGCTCTGTGACCCAGGCTCAGACACAGGCCCTAAGAGACTGGGGTGTCTTAGCCACTTCTCTCTTTGCTGGGAGAAGTGCCCAACATCCACAACTACAAGAAGGAGAAGTTTATTCTGGATCACAGTTTGTAGAGGTTTTTTTCCCATGGTGGCTGGCTCCAAGGCAGGATGGCATGGTAGAGTGGCGTGGCAGAGGAAGCTGCCCGGAGCATGAGACAGGAAGCAGAGGCAAGGGAGGAGCTGGAGAGGGAGAGAAACCCTTCAGGCCACACTCCCGGTGACCTACCTTTTCCAACCAGATCCCACCTCCTGACAGCAAGTCAGTTGTAAACCCTCATAATTCACTCATCTTCCTAATTCAAGCACCACCTATGAATGCATGAGGCTTTGGGGGGACATCCAGATGCAAACCATAGCAGGGGGAACTTCTTCAAGTTTACCATCATCGCTGCGTTTCAAAATGCAAAGAGCTGTTTCACTACATTCTGACCCTCTGGCCACCTGACCAGGATGTAGAGTTCACTACTGAGTACAAAGGCGGAAGAGAATATTTTCTCATTCCCCTGTCAAAGCAGTTACCGTAAATCCTGAATGTGGCTCAGTGTACGTCACATGAGCTGTTTGGCACACGGTAGGTACCGGGTCAAGCTGACCTGCGTCGTGACACCCTAGTTCTCTCCTGTCTGTCGGTGAATCTCCACTGCAGCGCCTCCTGAGGATTAGTCTGGGCCCATCAACAGGTGTGAATCCAAAATTCAAGTGGTGCTGTGGCAGAGCTGTGAAGATCAGCAGCTGGTGCAGGGGTGACTGCAATGTAGTGACACCGAGCAACCCCAGGACTATGCACGGGTCCTCTCCTGGAAAGGGAAGTTCCTGGTGAGCAGGGCACCATTGCAAATCAGCAGCAGTACTGATGTGAGCACAGCTGTGTTCCCAGAAGGTTGCAATCTGAGACATGAGGAGTGTTTGCCTGAGCTGTCACCATACCGCTATAAGCTAGGACACACGCTTTCCCCATTTTACAGATGAATAAACTATTGTTCTGATAATATTGAGCAACAAGCAACCAGAAAGTCTCAGAGGCACATGGCCATGGCATTCGTCTGTCACCCGGGTCCCTGTGGGTTAGCTTTGGGTCAGTGGACCAAGGCTGGACTCAGCTAGGTTTGGTTCCAGGCTGTATGGATGGGTCGCACATGCTGTTTGTGTCTTTTATTCTTCTGAGATTGGAGGGCAACTGGGGCATGTTTGTCTTAAATGAGGTCAGGATATGCCACATAAAAACATGCTACTTTGGCATTAGGATTATTGGGAGTCACTAGAGGCAGAAGAGTTGGGCTTCTCCCTATTTCTCCTGAAAACAGGGCATAAATTTCCCTTGAGAAAGTGTCTCCCTCTGTCATACCAGGAAGAGGGGATAGAGCCAGGTCCTAAGTAAGCTTGTACAAACAAGCCTTACTAAACTAACACTTACCTTCCATTAGTTCCCCTGAATTCCTAGTAACTTCCCCATAGCTCATCCTTTCTTGAAGCCCCAACCCCTCTCCTTGGTTAACATGGTACATAAGACCCCACCCAACCCAACTACTTTATTTGTTGTTTTTTTTCCAGTTAACTCCTATACATGTAACATATTCATAAAAAAAAATCATACTTTTTCTTCTGTCACTCTCTGGCCACTTTAATTCACAAGCTCCCAGGAATAAACCTTGAGAGGGTAGAGTAGAAGTTTTCCCTCCTCAGCAGCCTCACGACAAAAAATGGCTCCACAGCACAAGTGTGCACACACACTTGATGCCTTCGTTCGTGTCACTGCCCCCAGTGTTCCCTCGGCCACAGCGAGCCACATGAGCAGGCTGCAGTCAAGCACAGGGAAGTGCGTGCCTCCCGTGGAGGCGGGGGGTTTGTATACAGGTTTCGTTTGTTGGACACCAAAGGTAGAGCTGTTTTGTCTGTGGCTCCCCTCTTATAAATTCCCCTGGCTCATTGTGTTTACTACTCAACGAAGCAATTAATTTTATACTTCTGTCACATTCCTTGGGTCTTAGTTCTTTGGTATTTGCTTTGCCTCCCCAGTGGCATGGTTGAGTTATTAAGCCAAGGACGTTTCTGGGCCACCCCCAGCACAGCATAATACTAGCAGGGAGAAGGCACGCAGTGAGCAATTATAATGGCAGCAATACTTTTCCTTTTTTCTTGCTTTTTTGCAATGTGGGGAAGAAAACTGGGGTGTGGTATACACAAAGCATGTGCTCTACCACTGAGCAATCCCTACACTCCGCCTATGATTGCAGAAGGGCTGGCCAGGTGTATTTTTCCACTCTTCTTGCCAAGAAGTCTAAGGTAAGTGCCACTGTGCATACCCTTGCAGTTACATGAAAACAAGCGCAAAAGAGCTGAGCATGTTAACGGGGCATTAACATGCTGAAAGAGTTGGACAGTTCTTCATTATTTTGGAGGATCTTCTGCCAGCAGGTACAGCTAGATTAATCAGCACTGTCTCCTCAAAGACTTCATTAGCAGCTCCTTGTTAGAACTCAGCTTCTTACTAAAATCAGATTAGAAAGAAAAGAAAGGAGAGAAAGAAAGAAAGAAAGGGAAAGAAAGAGAAAAAGAGTTGTTCTAAACTTATGTGACAGTGAACTATTGTGACTGTCAACTTGGTTGCCTGGAGAGTCACCTAGGGAATTAGTAAAACACTCTTGTGGGTGTGTCTGAGTGCATTGTGGAGACACAGACTTGGGAACCATGTTCTGGTCCCTCGCCCTTTCTCCTCTGGTGCTGTCTCTTTGCTCTGCTTTTCAACTTCCACGAACTAAGCAGCTTTGCTCTACCATAACCTTTGCCAAGATACTCCTGCCTTGGAGCAAGCCAGCCAGCCATGGACTGAACCTCTGAAACCATGAGCCAAAAAAATCTCTCTTCCTTTAAATTGTGGGTGTCAAGTATTGTGTCCCAGGGATGAGAAAGCTGACCGATACAGCGTGCATAATTATTTTTCATCCAAACTAAAGACCAAACCCTCATTTGAACAGACTCAAGAGATGAGAATTGAAGTGACTCAGAGATGTCCTTTCCCTAGTCAAATGGAGATGATGCTAATACTGTTTCATACTTACTAGTCACTATGCACAGAGATCATGCATTCATAATGCCATTTAATCTTTATCTTTCTTAATCTTCTAGCCTCTGCTGTATAATTATCCCCATTCTGCAGCTGAGGAAAATGAAGTTTAAAGAGATGATGTGACTTTCCCAGGGTCTCAGTGCTTACAAATCATTGTGCTGCAAATTAAACCTGGAAAAATAATCTGTGCTCTTTAGTTTTCCGTGATAAATCCCTGCTATGATCATTTAAGTTTTAATGAACTACTTCAAACCAGCCAGTTTTTTAAAAATGTGATCTATTTTTCTCTCAATAATTGCTTTTCAAAAAGCAAAATATAACACACAGAAAGTATCCCACAGCATTCTTCCTTAATCGTATCACTTTCCTTCTCCAGAGGTAACCATTGCTTGAATTCAGTATTTTTAATTCAATGTAGTTAAATGGCATTATTTGTCCATTTTCCTGTTGATTTTTATTAGTACAAAGACTATGTTAATGGACACTTTCTTTACAGGTCTCTTTATGCACATGTGCTAGAAGTTTCCTGGAATATTTATCTAGAAGTGTAATTACCATGTTGGAGCCATGCACATTTTCTATTTTACTGCTATGCAGCTCTCCACTGTCATAATGCCAATTTATATTCCACCTGTGGGACATGACTGTTGTCCCTCTGATCTGTGTCTTCACCAGGTTGAGATTGTTAGGACTTTAAATATTTACCAACCTAATGGCAGCTCATCTTAATTTATGATTTCCTGACTATTAAAATAAGCATATTTTCTTATGTTCACTGGCCATTCATGTTTCTTCTGTGAATGTTTTCATTGTGTTTTCTGTAATTTCATATTGGGTTTTTTTTCTTGCTGATTTGGAATGCTGGATGCTACTCTTTTCTCACAGATGTTGAAAATTCATTCTCTCAATATGTTACTGACTTCCTTACCTTTTAAATAATGTCTTTTATTATGTGGAAGCTTTTAATTTCAAGGCAGCCTACTTTCTCAATTTAGATCTATTGCTATTTCTTATCACATATAAAATCTGCATTTAGCTCAAAACTTAAGAGGCACAAAAGACCACAGAGTGAAGTCTCTTTTCTAGTTCTTCTACAGCTACCCCGTTGCCTTGGTATCCTTCCAGAATTATGGTAATCACATAAAAGCAAAATACATACATTCTGACTTTTTTAACCCAAATATTAGCATACTGTTTAAAATATATATCTTTGCTGTATATCCCAAAGATAATTCCACATCAGTACTATACTTGGGTTTCCTTAATTTTTCCCAGCTTCATAATATTCCATGGTATGAACATACTATATATTTAACCAGTTCCTTGTCAATGAGCATTAGTGGCTTCCCATCTTTTGCTACTACAAGCAATGCTGCACAGTGTAACCTTGTTCCTTCACCATGGCGCACATGTGTGCACATGTCTGGGGAACTCATGCCTAGGTAGGAAATGAGTGCTCAGGGGTATGTGCAGCTGTAATTTTGGTAGATATTGTCCAGTTCTCTCCATAGGAGCTGTTAAAATTTGCTTCCCACAGCATCGTAAGAGAGTATATTTCTTACATCGTGGATGATACCATCAGTCAGACTTCTAGATTTTTACCAAGGTGGTAGGTGAAAAATGGTATCTCAGGTTTTAATTTGCATTTCTGTTACTATTAGTGAAGTTGAACTCATGGTACAGAAATCTAACATTTTTAGATCTTAAGACCATTTATGCCTGCTTTTCTGCCGGTTCATATAAAATTATTAGTATTTTATTAAGTTTCAGAAGTTATGTATTAGTAAAATTAGACCTTTGTCTGTGACACAAGTTGTAATTTTTTTCCAAGGGGTTCATTAGTCTTTTTATATACTCATGGTGGTTTTTACCATTCTCATATGATCCAACTTGTTTGTATTTCATTTCGGTTCGAGCCGTCTCTGTCTTGCTAGGTTCATCCCTGACCAGATGCTTTCTTGACTTGTGTCTGGTAATGCAAGTCACTCTGTTTTATTCTTCACCACATTTGTCTTAACGACTTTTGTCCCTTTGTTCTTCCAAAAGAATTTAAAAATCAGGTGAATTTAGAGGTTACTTTGGGGAAGGCCTGAAATCTTTATGATATTGAGTCTCAAGTTCAGGGTTTGGGAGACTCATACAAATAGTTACAATTTATACAGTCAGCCTTATTCTAAAGACATTATATCTTTTTATACTCATTTGATCTCCAAAAGAACTCCTACTAAGTAGTTCTTTATCATTCCCATTTTGTAGATGACGAAATTGAGACACTGAGAAGTTACTGGCTTTGCTCTAGATCACCTCAATGGTAGATAGCTGAGCTAGAATTGCAACCCCACCGGTCTGACTTCGGACAATGAGTTTCAAAAACCCGAAAACATCACACACTTATTTAAAAGGAAACCTCTGAAGAGAAGTCAGGACAGGACACTTAGAGACCACATACTCTGTTGCATCACAGGTCACATCTCGTATTTTTAAAACTCACTTAAGGCTCATAGCAACCTTCTGCAGTGGGGACCGTTGTCCCCGCTTTTAAAATGCAGAAGCACAGTCCCAGACAGATGAGACGCTGTCCCAAGGCCGCCTCACAGGCCGGATGTGAGCCCACCTGGCCCACCTGTATCAGGTGGTTGTACCAAACCCGAGCTGTGTGGCTGATCTCACTGACTCCAGAGCTGCAGAGTGGCTGGGGAGTTTTCAAATTCTCTGAAGCAGAAGGCTTAGTAACCCCAAAGCGTGCCCGCCTTCTAATGCAAGTATAAAAACAAATGAAGCATAAACAGGAAAATGCCTCCTCTCTACCAGCACTATTAAAGGGTCATCATACCTCCACTCCCTGAAAAGTCTAAAGAAGAGCGGAAGAGTACAGACAGACCTCCCTCCCGGCCTTTGGGGCCCCTGCCAGGCAGTCAAGGTACCCAAGTCACTTAACATATGTGTAGCAGATAGACTGTGTGCCGGGCACCAGGACTCTCCCTGCGTGTGGGGCTGTGCCACATCTGCTTTGCAGCTGCCCAGTGGGCCTGCTAGGCACAGGGCCCTGGTGCTGTAAGCCACACTGCTTCCGAGAAAGGGAAGAGTTAGAGCCATGGCCCCACCTGCTCTCAGCAATCCGGGTGAGTCTAGGAGGCAGCCTCGATAGAGGCCTAAAGTCACGAGCTGTCTCTCTGAAAAGCAAAATCAACAAAAGCTCTTAGAATCTATGTTCTCCAAACAGAGCTAGAGAACTGTGCAACCATTTTAATTTTTGCTTAATTATATAATGATTATTTTATAGAATTATCATATTATAATAAAATTATTATATATTATAAAGGAATTATATATATGTATACACGTACATATTTTAACATTTACAAAATAAAATGGAAATTTCAGGAAAATCTGGAGAGTACAGGAAAAAACAAAAACCTCCATAATCTCCCAGAGCTGATGTCTCCCATAACTAACAGAGCTCATGCTGCAAACTATGGAAACGGATGGATGGGTAGATGGACAGACAGATAGGCAGATACAGAGAGAGAGAAAACATATCGCCTTGTAAATCTTTCTAACACTAAACATAACAACTTTTTAGATCAAAAATTACTTTTTGATTACCTTTTTACAGGCTGAATTGGATTTCATTGTGTGGATGTGGATATTTTCTATCTGGTTTATTTAATCCTTCGTGTGGAAATTGATGTTTCTGCTAATTTGGGGTTGTGACAACCATCTGCGAGGGGCAAAAGCCTCATAAACAAACCTTGTAGTTTCCATGTTGCTTCCCTTGGGATAAATTCTCACAGGGGTGGCCAACTCTGTCTGGCCATCAGGCCAGGCCTGGCATGAGCACTCATCTAAGAGCCGCGGTTTTCCCAGGACCCCCAGCCACGCCGGCCCCCAGCGGCGAAGAGACAGTCCAGGGCACAGCAGCTGGCTCCACCCTGCCAGCTGGAGGCCTTGGCACCTCGACAAGCAACGAGTTCCCTAGCTGCTGGCCTATCTTGAAGCAGCCAAGAGGGACAAGACACACTTGGAATTCTCACACATTACTGGTAGAAAATTAATGAGGGTCAACTTCTGTGGAAACCACTTAAAGATAGAACTACCGTATGACGCATAATTCCACTTTTAGGTATAAACCCAAGAGGACAGTGAACAGCGCTCAAACAAGTGCGTGTTCATAGCAGCCTGACTCACAATAACCAAGAGGCAGAAAGAGTCCAAATGTCCACAGCTGATGGATGGACAACAAATAGGTCGTGCTTTATATATACAATGGGGTTTTTATTCAGCCATAAAAACCACTAATGCGTGCTACAGTGTGGATAAACCTGAAAAACATGCTAAGGAAAAACCCAAACACAATAAGTCACATACTGCATGATTCCACTTGTGGACGATATCCCAAACAGACAAACCCATACAGACAGAACTTGGTCTGGTGGCTCTAGCGTCTGGGGCATGAGAAGAGTGTAATGGGGAGATGCTGCCTAATGGGTAAGTGGAGCTACTTTGGAAGGGTGGAAGTGGTCCGGAACTGGATTTGGGTTGTGGTTGTACCACACTGTGAATATAATACATGCTACTGGTTTTTTCACTTGAAAATAATTTTATGACATAGGAATTTCCCTCCAATCATTTTTTTTTAAGATCAGTAGAAGGACAAAGCACCCTTTTATAAGCAAGCAAACATTCCCACAAGGGTACAGAGGTGAACACATTCCCTAGGCGACATGGGTACCTCTGCTCATCTGTAAAATTGAGGTGACAGTGGGTCCCGCCTCATGGAGCCCCATGTAAACCGCCTGCATAGATGGCGAATCCTCCAGACATGTTATCTGTCATCACCATATTCATCGTTCTCCAAGGAACCCAGGAGAAAGCTTCCTCTAAAAGTCCTAATATAATCACTCCCTCCTTCATTCCTTTTAAGATAAGAAAAACCAACAGCCTATTATTTGAAAAAAAAAAACAAGGACACTAAGCTAATTAGGGTGCAGCCAGCATCAATGGGATCTACTAGCTGCCCAATACTTTGCAAATATTGCCCCCATTTAACCCTCCACTTTCTGCCCATGTGTAGAGTCTCCATTTTTGCACTAGGGACAATGAGACAAAAAAAGTTAAATAACTTGTCCAACATTTCGCAGATGGTCAGCGGCAGATCTAAAATTCACACCTCCATCTAGCATTTCCCAAACTCCTGATTCCCACTCCGGGGCATCCTTGTGTTCAGCCGCTCAGAGCAGGGCAAGGTGGAGGGGAGGAAGAAGGAAGGAGGAAGAACCATGACAGATACAAAGCCCTAGGGGGTGCAAACACTGCTGGGCGGCATTCCTAACCCCACTGACTTTCTCACCAGCCTCAGCCACATCCTTTATTCCTTTCATGATACATTAATCCCAAGTACTGAACTGGGACCAACCTGATGTGATCTCACCTCGCTACATTAACCCACCGATTTGAAAGGAATTTGAAAATATTGGCCAGGACAGATGCATGGGAAGCTTGAGACCTCTCTCTGTCCTCTACTTCCAGCTCTCTCCCACCTCATGCCCACTGCACTGCTCGCCAGTGGAAGAGAAGTGACCGCTATTTTCAAGGGAAATATTCAGTAGCATTGAGTGGATTCATAAGGTTATAAAAGCATCACTTCTTTCTAGTTCCAAAACATTCCCAAGGGGATCCCCTTCCCCATCACTCCGCTTGGTCTGGGTATGGTAGGTTCAAGATAGAGTTGTGAGCCTGACTCACCTCTGATGGGATGGTGCCTTGGCTGCTCCTTTTAGCACCCCCAGAACCCCAGTGTCCTGCCCAGGAGGCTGCAGAATTCCCTTTGTAATCAGCAACCTAAAGCCGTGAAGGCATAGAAGAAATGACCACTGCCAATTAGCATGTGCTGCAGTAGCTTAAGGCCAGCATCGACCAAGAGGTGAGCAGAGGGATTTCCTTGGAGCTGGAGGTAGGAGAAGGTGTAGACACACATCTACACAGAAAGGTCCCACCTGCTGGCCAGCCTGTGTCTACACAGGATTGGTTGCCAATGGGGACTGCTGGGCACTCAGGACACTGACACTTAGTCCCCTCCAGTGGTGTCACCAGCGCCCTAATCTCCCCTGGGCTCCTCCCTCAGCCTCCCTCCTCCTGGGTGGCAGGGCCCCAGCAGAGCTCACAGCCCTGTGTGCTCACAGCCAGAGCCTGCTTCTCTGTATAAAGGCTGTTCGGCTGGAGGAAATGTTAACCCCACCTCTGGAACAGGAAGTTGATCTCAGTCAGACCCGGGTGATCCTTCCCAAGGCACCTGAATGCACCAACTCTAAGATCAGGCTGAGGCAAGACAGGCATTGAGGGCAAGATCGGAGGAAGCGCTCACAAGACTAAGAGTGAGCACCTCTTTCCATTCTGTGCCACATCCAAGTCATCCCCTTGCTGGTCCTCGGCCACATGGGCTCAGAAATCTGCCGCTGCCCGCTAAGCACACAGAGAGAAGATCTGGCGGACTCCCACTTGCCCAATCCAGGGGCCGATGATTAGCTGATTCATTTATCAAGAGATGTGGAACTGTTACAGCCGCCCAATTCCCCAAGTAGGACATTCCCACCCATAACAAGCTACGCTGGAACCAGATCGTGATCAGAGAGTGGCTGGATGCACCTTAGGAACTGGGATGTTAGGTCCAAAAAGTTAGAAGACTCAAATAGTTCATCTCTGCAGTAAGAATTTCAAAATTAAACAACAAACTGAAGATTACGCTCATCTGATCTGATAAAGTCTAGGTCACCCAGGTCCAGATCCACCCTATCCTGGAATGTCTTTATTCTTTCCATGTCCATTTGCTATGTGACCTTCTTCCCCATTAGATCAGTGTTACCTAAGTAATATTATTGGTTAGTCGTAATTTTGACACACATTGTACCCACCTCGCTATTTTGCTCTATAAAACTTCCCCTGAAAAGTGGGCTTTCTGGCAACCCATTCGGGTCCCCTCCTGTCTCTCAGGAGCTCTCTTTCTCTGTCTCAATAAATTTCCTACTCTTAAAAAAAAAAAAAAAATTCAGAATTAGCAGGCAGGTCCCCGGGGCCAGGCCCCTGCTCCTGACAATGTCGCAAAGGTCGCAGCCAGCCAGGCGACCAGCTCCTCCTCCGCTAAGCATGCGCTCCGGATGCAGCAACTCCTTGCCTTGGCTTTTCAGCCAGTCTTTTGGCATGGAAGCCGGTCCGTCCTTCTCAGGTGACTGCATCCGCCTGCTTCAATTTCCTTCTGTATTGATCTGGAAACTTCACCTTCTCGAACAGCAGTCATGTCTCATTACTTGCCAAGCCTGAGGAGGAGGCCTCGCGCCACAGGCCCCTGGGGTCTGCACGGTCCCTGGCGGAGACGGCAGCGGAGACTGAGGCCTCGCAGGCCATGCTCAGGGCTTGGCCTCTATCTCACTGGAAATGGGGCTCTACGGAAGGGTCACAGGCAACACAGTAGTACAGTCAGATTTGCATTTTTATTTTTATTGGTACATGTTTGCAGTGTAGATGTGTTCAGCATGAGACTGTTTGGAGATTGGTCCAGAGCACTGAGGCAGAGATGATGGGGCGGGCAGGGGACCGGAGAGACAAGACCTGCTCGGCACCGACGAGGGAGGCTCGCCCCTGCTGGCGCTGGCTGTGAGGGAGGGACAGGGAAGAACTGAAGACAACTCGGGGTTCTGGTTTTCCCACGAGGTTGGTGGCCACATGCAGAACACCCACAGCTCCTTGAGACAATAGAAGCCCGTGTCAGAAACAAAGCGTTCCCTTCTGCAGAAACGAATTACTAATCCCGTGTGGACCGACTTTTTCAGAAGTCTGGGGTAATGAACAAGGGGGAAGCACACAGAGAGGGGAACGGGACGCACGAGGTGTGTTCACAGATCAGCCTCCTGACCACGGCGTCCCCACAGCCTGAGCCACTCTGAGACGTCGTGAGCACTTCCAAGGCTGTGCATGGGAACGTGCGGCCTCCTGGTCTAATGCACCCGCAGCCATCAGGACAGCGTCCAGACTCCTCGGAGAGCTCACGTGCTTTATCCGGGCCCCAGCTTATCTCTCTCCTGGGCCGCGCTCACACCCACTTCCAGCAGGCAATTCCTCGAGCGTTCTAAGGTCTCGCCCTCGCTCACCTCCTGCCCTTTGCTCCCTTTCTAGAAAGCACCTGCCTTTACCGTCTTGTGCCCAGCGCAGGCTCCAGTGCTGGTTTAGCTGTCGCCCGCCCCGGGGAGCCACTCTTCTCCCTCACACCCCGCCCCAACCCTCCTCCTGCATGGTGGGTCCTGGCCCACTCTGTGCTTACTTCTCAGAATCAACACAATTGCGTGTACTTCAGCCTCGCCAGCACCCAGCTCTGTGCCAGCTGCTTCCTTTGTGGTCCTCAGTCCTGCGTTTAAACACTGGGGATACGTGACATGCTCCTGGGGGGACTCAATTGAATTTCTAACATCCTAATAGTTCTGCATTTGCTCTAGTGTTTATCGGAAAACCCCTAGGACTTGCACACCAACCTCATGATTTCACTAATATCATAGCTTAGACAAAAGTAGGCAGTGATGCTAACAAATTAACTGTAGGGGTTGCAGTAAGATAGAGCGAACATTTGAAAGGAGAACTGTTCATTGCTGAGGTTTGGTGAAATCTCTTTTTTTTTTTTTTACAACAAAATGAGATAGTGAATTAGAAATGCTTTTCACATTTTTGAGATAGAAATCTAAGAATCGCAAAGGTGGACTAATTTGCCTAAATTGACAGAATGATGAGATTGAATGTATTGGACAGCTTTGAATTACTATGATGAAACATTGGAGGCAACTGACCTTATACAGAGAAAAGGTTTGTTTAGCTCACTGTTTTGGGGGGTCAAGCCCAAAGCCTATCGATTTGGCCTCTGGTGAAAGTGGCACATATGGGAGACATCCATGTGGGAGCAGTTACATCTCAAACTGGAGGGGATGGAGCAATGGAGGGGGGAGGGAGAGGCCCACAGTCTCTGTGGAGGGCTTCCCCTCTGTGACTCAGGATCTCCCTCCAGGCTCTACCCCTTAAAGGCCCACAGCCTTTCCAATACCACCGTCTGGGAACCAAGCCTCCTGTAACATAATGGGCGCCTAGGCACACCCAGACTGCACCCAAAAGAAAGGACATAAAATTTGCTCTTAGGCTGGGCCCAGCATCCTCTCTGGCTTGTGCGCTCTCTCTCTCTCTCTCTCTCTCTCTCTCTCTCTGGACAGTGAAAGTCTTTGGAAGTATGAATGTGCCTTAATTGCTTTATGGCCCCTTCCTAGTGCTCTGCCACCAGTCTGTCAGGCTCACCGAGATTCTCTGGAAGAATAAAGGAGCTGGGGAGGAGGACCAAGGGCTCGCTGCCCAGAGTTCACAGCCCCTCACGAGCAAGTGCATTTAAGTCTCTGCAGCAGAGTCAGGCCTACCAGGATGCCACAAAGGCCCAGCAAGGATGCTGGGGGGTAGTGCAGAGTCTGGGAGTGGGGGACGATGATCACTTCTGCCAATCTGGGAGCAGATGACCTTGCACCTTGAGCACTTTTCTCCTTGCTAGGTCCTGAACTCAGTAACCCTCGGCACACGCTGTCATTCAGGCTGTTTGTTTGGAATCCAAGAAGCCAAGTCCTGAAGACCTCACTAAGCTAGGAGGAGATGAGACATTGTCCCGAGCAGGAGGAGACTGGGCAAAAGTCAGCTTCCCAGCTGATGTCCGTCCTGGGGACCACTTGAGGTTTCTGTTTCTTATTATATGTTTTTACTAGTGAAAAGTAATATAAATTTGTGGTTAAAAAAAAAAAAACGGGAGGACGGCCAAAAATATACATAAGAAAATAAAAATGGCCTCTAATCTCATCACTCAGAACTGTTAGTTTTTGGTGTTGTTACACCAGAAAGAAGGAGAAGTTAGAGATGGCAGAGGAGAGGAGAAAGGGGAGAAGTCAAAGAGAAAAACAAAAGAGACAGATGAAGGGGGAGGGAGAAAGGAAGGAAGGAAGGAAGGAAGTGAGGGAGGGAGGAAGAAGAGAGGAGGGAGGGGATGAGGAGGAAGACGAGGCCTAGTGAGCTGCATGGTAAAAGCGGCTAATTTCTCCTCATGTTGTGGTCAGAGTTCTGAGTGTGGCCAGCGATGGCCTGTATCTGAACCCTCCGGGGCATTTTCAAGCCTTCAACCTACTGACGTGCAGTGTCTGGGATGGGACCTGGGGTCCTGCACAACCACAGCTTCTCCCAGGTTAACATACCTGCCGGTGCAGGTGGCCTGCAGTTCACATCCTCGGCAGGGAGAGAGCAGGAGGGCAAGCAACAGCTTTTCGTGGGGGAAAAAATGACTGCAATTAGATGCCAGGACCTGGCTGGGACCTTAGCAGATCTGAAGAGTTCAACCACCCTTCAGAGAAGGGCAGCCTTCAAGGTGCCCGCTTTGGCCTCTACGTACACGGTTAGCCAGTCACAACCAGGCTGGGCAAGCACTTTTAGAAATAATCCGAAATTGAGAGAACCAGAAGAGGGTGGATTTTAAAGGAAACATCAGGAGAATGTAACACCACTTGGGTGAGCACACGTAGTCACACGCATTCCCCTACTTCTCTCACTCTCCCTATGAATTTTTAGACCAAAAGTCACACCTGGAAAAGTGGAAATAAGAAAGTTGGCCAGAAAAGATCCATTCTTGTCTGGAGTTAGGACCGTGCCCTCTTGGGGTGACATGGTGAGAAGAGTTGGTCCCCAAAAAGGCCTAGAGCCCAGCACGCCTGCTGTCTGGGATGGAGGACTTTAACCAGGAAGAAAACTTCATCACCAGCCTGCTTGCCCTCTGGCATCTTTTACTGCCATTTAATTGTTCTCCAGTTTCCTCCTGAGTCACTGAGGAGTTCGAACTCTAGGGTTCCGGAAAGAAGCGGCTGACTGGGGAAGAGGTAAACTGAGGTACTATGCAATGTTAGCATTTATTTGAGCAGACGGTACTTCATGAATCTGGCAGCCCCGAAGCGGAAGTGGTCCAGGGAGGAACAGAGGGAGGCACTGGAGAAGGGACCGGAGGAAAGCAAAGCGAACATTTGATTGGTTGTAGCCGTCGGTCGCTGTATTGGGTCTCTCTGTAGGAAAGTCTCTAGTTATAGAATTACAAGTTTTTAGCTACTACAGTTTGGTGGGGCTTCAATTCTGTGTTTTCCTTAATGTAGATATTTATAAGAAACAGCTCAGGGTCTGAGGATGTCAGTAGTGGACCATGTGCTCAGCATGAATGAGGCCACCAGCACCAAAATAAGTAAAGGACATAATTATAGCAGCACAACTCATGATAGCTAGATTTCGGAGTTAGCCCATATGTCCAGCAACTGAAGAATGGATAAGGCAAGTGTGGTATTTATATACATTGGAGTACTACTCGGTCAGAAAGAAGGATAAACTTGAGTCATTTATAGGAAAATGGATGCACCTTGAGACCATAATGTTAAGTGACATAAATCAGACACACCAATTTAAATACAGCATGGTTTCTCTTACATGAGAAACCGAAATTGTAAGTAAACAGCAAAATAAAAGATAGATAATAGGAAGTAGGGAATAGACCATTCTCAAATAGGAAGGAAATCAAAGATGGAGACAAAAGGGATAGAGGGGAAAGGGGATGAAAGATGAAAAAAGGGATTAATACATATTATGAACATGTGCCAATTCCCCATAAGGAATGTAAGCATTACGTACTACAACCAAGTACATAATAAAATAAATTAATAAATAATTTTTTAGCACTACAATAAAAAATGTATTATCTGGGTATGGTGGTGCATGCCTGTAATTGTAGTATTCAGGAGGCTGAGGCAGGAAGATTGCTGTGAGTTCGAGGCCAGCCTGGGCTATATAGTGAGTTCAAGGCCAGCCTCCTGAACTACGTAGCAAGACCTGTCCCAAAAAAAACCCCACACCCAAATGAAGACTTGGAGCTTTCCTAATACAGTGTCTTTTTAGCAGTCCGGAGTCCTCTCCTTCCTCAGATGAGTGCTGGGAGCAGTGGTCACTGTCCCGGAATGGCTGGCAGGGCAAGGAGCCTGTAAATAGGGAAGCCATCACCTGAGAAACAATCTGTGTTTGCCTCCTAGCCGTGTATCTCTTGGAATCATTTTGTTATGTTTACAATGATGTACCTTACTGGCAACAAGTTATTAGTTTGATGTTTAACAATAGTGCCTTTAGAAAATTCTTTTACAACAACAACAAAAAAAAAAACCCACACCCCTCCTGTCTCTCAGGAGCTCTCTTTCTCTCTCCCAATAAAATTCCTACTCTAAAAAAAAAAAAAAAAACCCACAATTTCCACTTCAGGATCATCCACTGACCAAGCAGGAAAAGCAATTGAGCATCTCTCTTGGTTACCACTATTGACATAGTAACTGGCACAAAAATTTGTGCAGACTCCATTATCAACAGTTCAAGATGATGTTATTACCAACATGTGCACTGAGATGTAAGGTCACACAGTCGGCCTCATCCAAAATTACATAATCATCGTAGGCATTGTTGAGGGAGAGATCCGCGCCAAGGAAATAAGGAAATGAAGGCACCATGCGGATCATAAGAATACAGCTTTTTTTGTGTGCCGGCACTGGCCCAGGGGACTAGTGTCCGAAGACTAAGAGCAAAATTGATTTGTGAAACAAAGAGAGCAAAACTGATTCGTGAAACCCCACCCCATCAAGATTTGAGGGTACAAACTAAATCCACTGATTGAATATACACTTTTTCATCTTGTTTGAATACAGGTATAGGTTGATTATTGTGGTCATAACAATTTTTACATACTTTGCCTAGGAATGTAATTATTTCACTTTTTAGGTATGTCTGCTGGGTCAGTTTAGTTATTCTTGTTGTTTATTTTTACTTTTTACAAGCAGGGGCTCAAAGGTCAGCCCTTATTAGCGCATCCCTCACTAGTCCTCAAGGAAACATGGAGCCTGCCTGTCTGCAGTTGCCTACGGCCACCCGAGTTTATGGGGGGGGTCCGGCCACAGCTGAATGACAGGGTTATTGTGCTCTCCTAATCTTAATGGCAATCTTCTGGTAATTAACTCCGGAAAGGGCTTAGAACCTTTGAAAGTTTACAATTCATTAGGGAGGTAAATACAGTGACCATAAAGAAAATAATGGCCAAAGAATGAAAAATTCCCCTCATCAGAGAATCCCAGGAGGCAAGATTTGACCAAATAAATAGATAAATCAGCAGAGGAGGCGGCACCCAGCTGATGAAAGGTGTGTTAGACCAGGTGTGGTACTGGACACCTGTAGTCCCAGCACTTGGATCACTCAGATCCCAGGAGGATTACTGCAAGTTCAAAGCCAGCCTGGGCTCCATGGCGAGACTGTGTCTCAAAAAAAAAAAAAAAAAAAAAAGAAAGAAAAGAAAAGAAAAAGAAAAATGTGTATTAGTTCTTAAAATCCTTTAAACTTTGGGCAAAAATATCAATTTTATTAACAGAAACAGCATTTTTTAATGAACAAATGCATAAGTTACATTTTGCTTAGCTGTTAAGGTCTATTTCGGAGTACTGATGAAGCTAAATTGTTCATTTCATATTGTATTGCCTAGACGAAATTCAAGGTATCCTTCTGTGAAAACAAAAGAAAACAAAGATTAATATTTGGAGCAAATTATGATAGCTTTTGAAAAAAAAAATTATGATAGCTTTTGAGCTGGGCCTGGTGGCACACACTGTAATCCCAGCACTTGGGAGGCTGAGGCAGGAGGATCACTGTGAGTTCAAGGCCAGCCTGAACTACATAGTAAGATGAGATCCTGTCTCAAAAAAAAAAAAATGATGGTTTTTGAATCTATAGGACGGCTAGTTGAAAAGATTTCTAGCTTAGAGTTTGACAAATCTGCAGATTGTAGGATGAGGGTAGCAGGTGTAGTCTGGATTTTGTGTCTCAAGGCATAAACATGTGGTTCTGTCGCTGGCCATGATGGTGAACCCCCGAGTGAGGCATGTAGCTGCTGTCATGAAGCTTATCCACACATGATTCCTTGTAGTGATTTTTTTAAGGCTTAAAGTCATCAAATTTCAATTTGCATGACTTGGGAAAAGAAAGTTTCAGTTTTTAGTGAAACTAGAAAAAAAGTAGGACTCAATCTAGTTTACAGGGAGATAATAAATCCCCGAAGAAAATGAATACTACTAGAATTTCATAATGGTTACCCTACAGTTTTCTATTAAAATGCAATCTTTTTTTGTAGTCATCCTCATTTTACCAAATGAAATCACAGTAAGTCTGTTTTTATTTTTTATTTTTTGCAAAAATAAGTCAGTCTTATTAAACTTGATCTGATTATTTACATAACCAAAACAAGAATAGCAAAAAAACAAAAACAAGAATAGCTATGTGTATATATGTGTGTGTATATATCTATATAAATTTTTTTTAACGTGATATTTCAGTGAGAGCTTTGGTAATATCTAAGGAGATTTATGTACTTTGTACCAGTCAACTCTAGTTTTTAAGACTGTCTGACCACAAGATTAGACCTATCGAAACTTCTCTAGGCTAAAAGGCCAAGACAAGGACTTGCCTAACTGCATCCTGTTATGAGGAGAACAGATTCTTATTGAACCTCTGTAGATATACACATTGCAAATGAAACTAACGTTATAGTTTGGATCTTAGGTGTCTCCCAGAGACTGTGTGTTAAAGGCTGGTCCCTGCTGACTATGCCATTAGGAGCTGGTAGAACCTTTAAGAGGCAAGGCATAGTTGGAGCAAGGAGTAGCTGGGGATGCATGCTTGGAAGGGATAGTGGGGCCTGTTGTGGCTTATGTCTAGATGTCCCCCAAAGACTCGTGCAGTCATAAGTGGGGCATTTTCAGGGGTGGCTGGATCTAGAGTGTGTGATTACTGAATTAGTTCACTGATTGGTTCAGCACAGTTCTGCTGGGATCAAGGATGATCACACTAGAATTAAAGGCAGTGGGATTAAGGGTGGGAGTGCTGCTCGCCATAAAGGCTAGTATCCTGGACAAGACATAAGGGATAGAAAGAGGCTCATCTATCCCTTGCTGCTTTGCTACCTTCTGCCTGTCATCACGAACTGTTTCCCCTCTACAATGCCTTCTGCCCTGCCACCCTGCCTTGGAGCCAACCGATTATGCATTGAAACCTCTATGAACTGTAAGCCAAATAAATCTTTCCCCTTTTAACTTTGAGTGTTGGGTATTTGGTCTCATCAATGAGAAAAGTACCTAAGATGGGTCCCCAGCCTTTTCTTTTCTCTCTTTTTGCTTCTCAGCTGCCAGAAAGGGAGCAGCTTTGCTCTGCCACATGCTGCTCAGCATGATGTTTTTCCTCAGCATGGACCAAAGCAACAGTGCCAAGTGACCATGAATGGAAATCCCTGAAAACATGAGCCAAAATAAACCTTCCTTCCTTTTAAATTATTAATCTCAGGTGTTTTGTCACAGCAACAGAAAGCTGACCAGCACAAATGTGGAATAAGAGTTTCCAAATTCTGGACTGGTCAGGTATGAGAAAAAGATAAATGCTTCATTTTTGTTTACAAAAGTATTGTATCAAATTGCTGGTATAGCTAGCTCAGGAAAAAATGTTTCCTTAAAATGAGAAAGGAGAAGTCTAAAAAAGTCTAGAAAACAAGACATGAAAGAACCACCCATGTTTCGAGCAATGTCTTTAAAAGAATAATTATTCTAATCAGTTAATTCGGTCTCAGGTAATTACTTTGTTTTGTTTGATATTTGATTAGAAGTTTTATGAATCCATCAGTTTGCCATTAGAGTTTTGGAATTTCTTACCCAACCCAATGGTATGGTTTTAAATTTATCAGAGACCCAGGCGTGGTAGTGCACCGCCTGTGATCCCAGCACTCGGGAGGCTGAGGCAAGAGGATCGCCAAGAGTCGAAACCCAGCCTGGGCTACATAGTGAGTTCAAGGCCAGCCTGAACTACAGAGCAAGACCCTGTCTCAAAAAAAAATACAGTTATCAGAGGGCTGGGGGTATAGCTCAGGGGAAGAGTGTTTACCTAGCCTGTATGAGGCCCTGGTTTTGATCCCCAATACCAAAACAAAAAAAAAAAAATAAAGTTATTAGAGACTTGTAATTGTCAGAGTCTTTTTATACGACTATCTTACAATTTTGTGTCATAGCTGCTTTCAAAAGCCTTCAGGAAAGCATCTGAATACAACAATAACTGGGGATGACAAAAGACTTAAAACAGCTGTGGTTAAAGATCTAATGAGAGTTTATTGTGATACACCTGACAAGCAAATCGGGTTGTTTCTGTGGCTGACAGCATTTTAATGTAAGGCCTGGAATCTTGACTGATAGCAAACATTATAACAGCACATATCAGACTTTTAGAGATTTCGTGCAATTTCTGGAACACTCATGTCAATAGCAAGTATAACTTTAAAAAAATGTTTAGTATCACATTATTCGACAATGCCACCCATGCAATTTAACACACCAAATACACCTAAGGAGTTTCACATCACTCTGTTTATAAGGAGAAAAAATAAATTTTTGAGATATTTCAAGGATCCTTCTGGAAACTCCTAAAGTTAATGTGAGATTAAAAAAAAAAAAAAGGACTCATTTTAGAATTTGGTTTTAGGAGGCAAAGGATATCTGAGTTGGAAAATATTCCAGGGGCAACATTATAGCTTCTACAAAGAATCAAAGTAGCTAGGTACAGTGCCACACTCTTATAATCCCAGTACATTGAGAGGCTGAGGCAGAAGGATCCATGAGTTCAGCTTAGTGACTCAGCAAGAGCCTGTCCCTAGGTTCAATCCCTACTACAGGAAAAAAAAATTAAAATATAAAAATTGGTTTAACTTTTTTCCCCATTCCTAAATATTTCTTTCAAAGTTTCCATATATTTTGCTTTAGATATTTTAACTCTGTGTTATTATTTTTATGATTCTAACTGAAAAGTTAAATAAATGACTCATACTGGACAATCAAAATATCACTATTTTTTTCCTCTACTTTTTTTTTTCGGTTTTTTTTTGGTTTTGTTTTTGGTGCTGGGAATTAAACTCAGGGCCTTGTGCTTACAAGGCAAGCACTCTAACCACTGAGCTAAATCCCCAGCCCCATTTTTCCCCTACTGATCTTCAAAATTTTTCCAATGAAAAGTTTGTCCTTTACTCCCTCATAATAACCCACAATTTTTTTGGTCACTTAGATTAATCAAAAACAAAAGTCTTAGGGTCACTTGAAACCAGAAGTACAATACGACATGTTAAAGAGGGACACAAACTCTTTGCCATTCTTCCTGTGGAAAGGTGGAGTCTATTTCCCTTCCCCTTGAATGGGAACTGGCCTTGTTTTAAACAACAGAATGTGGCAGAAGTGACATTTCTAATTCCAAATCCAGTGTTTTAAAGGTCTGAACCTCCTTTTTGTGATCTTGGGGAGCCCCCTTGTTGCACCCAGTGGCCATGCTAGGTGGCGCCCAAGCCACGTGGAGAGGCCACATGAAAGATGAAGACCACTTGGCAGATGGCCCCAGCTGAGCTCCCAGCCAACAGCCATGTGAGTGTGCCATCTTGGATGTCACTCGGCTGACTGTCGGAGGGGTGGCAGCTATCTCTCAAACACACACTTTCCTCAGACACAGGCCTGGTAGCAGTAGCCCATTATGTCCCCAACTGCAGCGACCTCCTACCCAGCTCTCTGGCACACCACTGAAGCCACCTCATGGACTCAGATGAGAGACTGAGGATGCCCGTCCCAGGCTGGCATTGTTAGGTTTGTGTCTAGATGCCCCTCACAGGCAGGGCTGTCAGGAGAGTGGATTATGGGGCTGATAGCTGACTTGCTATTAAGAGGTGGGGTCTGGTCGGAGGAGCTGGGCCACTGGGGGTGTGACCTGAAGCGTTTGTCTCCCTCCTTGGATCCTCCTTTGCTCTCTCTCTCACTCTCTGCTTCCTGTCCACCCTGCCTTGGAGCCAGCCTTGAGAACCTTGGAACCTTTACAAACTGTGAGCCCAAATAAACTTTTCCTTCTTTAACTTGCCAGAGTTGAGTAGTATCTTGTTCCTAGTGACAAGAAGTGACTGAGACAGGTAAGCAGATGGCCACACAGGAAGGGCGTGGACAGGAGTTTAACAGTCCTGCCAACAGCCTTCCTCTTCAACCTGGGCCACCAACAGCTTCTGCCCAGCTTCTTGTCTTATCCAAAATAGCACATGACAATGTCCCCCCGCCCCACAGCACCTAGATTCTTAATGTTTTCTTTCTTTTCTCCTTTTTTGTGGGGTGCAAGAGGGAAAGTGATAAGAAGATCAAAGACATGTAAAAAAGATAAAACTGCATATTCGACGTTTTTCAAGAGTTTATTTGAACAGACAGTGATTTGCAAATCAGGCAGCTAAATACTGGAAGTGGTTTTAGGGGTCTCCCGAAGGGGCACAAGGAGCGGCTTTTCTAGGGTGAATGTGAAGCAGAGCAAAAAAAGTATTTGATTGATTATTTAAAGGTTGAGCAGCTGAGTTATTTGAATGATCCCAGTGGGAAGTTTCAGACTATATAACCAAGGCCCAATTAACCGTCCATGATTGGCTGAGCTTAAATTTGCCTTCTTTTACATTGTGACTTAGGTTTTGGTTCACTTAGGCAGAAGGAACAAGATTTCCTTACTGTTCTCAGACAGAATGGTGGTGCCTGAACCAGGATCAGGGCGAGTAACAGACACGGATCCCTAATTAAAGTTTCCTGGTTGGCCACACGGGATTACGAGCTCCAGGGGAAGAAAGGTGAGACCAGCCTGCCTCCTGCGGCCCACCTCGAGGCTCCCCCATGGTTCTGAAAGCCTAGCTCCCTTTCCCCCCAGCCGGGTACTGGGGAAGTACTTTTCCTGCTTTGGCTCATATGTGTCCCACACATACTTCACTCAGCGGTGAGGAGCAGGGAGCTGGCCTTGGAGGTTGGCACGGAACGTGCATGAGCTTAGCACACTGCCGCGAGATCAGGACATTGGCTGAGCCTTCTGCCTGGCCTGTCGCCCCCTCTCCTGAGCTTGCCGCAGAAGCCTCAGGTCACATCTGCTGTGTCTGTCTGCTCTGTAAGCGCACTATTTCGAGATCACTGAGTCACAGGGGGCGAGCCTCAGAAAGCAGAGCGCTGCGCTCGGAATTCTCAGCCCGTCATTTCAAGGCAGTCAGCTCAATTCTTGGAAATCGGTGTTTCTTTATCTATAGGTGGACACCAGTAACTCCTATCTCTTCAGGCTGTAGTGAGCCGATGGAAAAAGCCTTTCTGAGGACTCATCTGACCTCCAACTAGAGTGTGAGGAGGCCCTTCACCTCCCTGCTGTCTGCTTGCCAAGTGTAGGTGAAGAAACAGCACTCTGGGTAAGAAAATTGGCTTCATTCAAGGGCAGAGTGCTAGTGACCCATCCCCTAAATCTGAAAGCCCCTTCTAACAATCAGCGTCTTCATCAAAAAATTGCATATATTCCTCCCCATCTTCCCATGTCTTACTTTTAAAAACTAATTTCAAAATCTGTAAGGGGAAAAAAGGGGTCATTCGTTGACTTCCTAAGACTCCAACAGACTGATGATTACAAAACTATATCCCCAGCACCAACAGCCAGAATCCTAGAATCCTTTTGTCTGCTGTGTAATTAATGTGGGCCAAATGAGAAGATGTGATTTTACTTCAAACAGTGGCATAGCTTCTGCTGTGCTCACAGGCCATGTTAACCAGTGTCTGAGGAGGTGAGGGATTCTGCTAAGGTGACACCTTGGTGACATCACGTTAAAGCTAGAAAGAATCTCCCCCTCCCTGGGACACCGAGGGCCGACCGGGCTTCATTTTAATAATCGTAGCAAGTCAAGTGCCACTTGCCCATATTCCAGAAGAGGGAACTGACACAGAAAAGCAGAGCCCGGTGTGGAAACCGGGTCTCCAAGTGACCGAAGTGCAAATAGAGCTGTCAGGCTACTGTGCCACGTCCAATTTAAGCATGTGCTTTAGCTGCCCTAAGGAGGCGCTGCTAGTGTCATGGCCTGTCCCTGCTTTCTTATCTAAGATCAACTCCTATTACCTTGGCTGGCATGGGGCCGCGGGCAGGGTGCTAAAGGGGGCACTGACCACGTTCTGTTTAAACCAGATCTGCCTTGCAATGCAGCAAGACAGTAGCATTCCGAGAAAGGCAGTTGACTAAGGAGCCTACCTTTCCCCCTCCACTAGCCAACCAGGCGGGTTACAAGAGAAGAGACGGGAAGCAAGGTGGCCCCCCGCACTGCTGCATTCCCTTTCAGCTCTTCCTGGCTCATCAGGAAGCTAGTGCGGGGGAAACATGCATAGAAGTGAAATCCAGACGGTGGAGCCGGTTTGTGCAGAGCTTTCTGCTCTGGTAGGAACAAAATGTGTGTCTGAGCCACAAACCATGAGTTATGGAATCTCAGTGATTCCACTTCGAGCTAAAAGCTTGCATTTATGGCCACATTGAAAACTGGCATTGCATAATATAAAGATGAACCTTCTTCACACTCATAGCAATACCTTAAATTTTAATGTCTTACTTCACACAGCTAAATAGCAGAGCTCCATGTCAATCCACAGACACCAGGAAAGGAAAGCTGTGTGTTTCAGCCACTGCATTTTCTCCTGGGTTTTTGAATGTGGGACCCTACAGATTATGTGGCCCACCTGGTGGTGGGTACTGAGGTCCAGTGAGGAAGAGGTCTCACATTTTTAAGGAAATAATCCCAAGGGAGCCTCTATCTTCCTGTGATTAAAAGCAGCATACTCCTTTTGGATTTGATCATCCCTTTTATTTCTCCCTTCCCACAACCAGTAAAAAAAATACAATCAACACAGGTACAAGGATCCCAGTTTTTAAAAAATCAGAGTGCAAAGGTGGCCACAGCCACTGCCCTGGTTTAACTTACATATGTACAGTGTGTGGGATGGCGCGGCCCAGAGGCGTACTCAGAAGGCGGTATCACAAATATACAAAGGTGCTTGTTCTGTCCTTACATTTCATAGAACCTTGCCTCATTTCCAAATGAGACATAAAAACACAAATCACACAGACTCTTTACTACATAACTTATGAAAAATGCTGTACAGGTGCATGACTATAAATAGAGAGTATAAATGGCTCTGTTTGAGATCGGTTATCTACATGGCCAGGGTGAGGTGGGGGTAGTCAGAGAGGGCTAGATCTGGTACTTCAACCCCATTCAGATGATGGAGATGCCGGGACAGGGAGGATGCTGGCGGACAGGGTCTTGGGGCACTGCCACACCCCTCCCCTTTCCTGAAAGGCTGAAGTTCACTTGCCAGGGAGGAGCTGAGGGTGGGGGGCAGAGGCGTGAATAGAACAGGGGCTCTGGAAGGCACAGGGAAGGCATCTGGGATGAGCAGGAGGGCGCACTTCACCCCCAGCCACACCGGAACCCGTCCTGCATCAGGACAACAGTTACGTCTGCAGTCCGGCCCTGGCTGCCTCCCCCAAGGAAAAGGTTGAAGTTTTGCAGGCATGGAGAGAGGCCAAGAGATCAAAGCTCATCTATGGGGAAGGGGTAGATGTCTGGAAGGAAATTCCAGCGGACACACAGGTGGGTGGGAGGATGGATGCAGGAAGCTGACCAGTAGAAGCTAGCCCTGAGAAATAAGCAAAAAACCGTAGAACGGATTGCGTGTATAGATGCTTCCTAGTATTCCAGGAGAGGGAGTCGGGTTCGAGGACTCTTATTCCAAAACTTCCAACAGAGATGATTTCTGTCTGACCAAGACAGTGGCAGCAGAGGGCAGTAGCCCCAGTGCCTGTTGGTTTGGCTTTTAAATAAATGCAGCCCAGTGAAGGAGTCTCACCCCTCCCCTGTCCGTCCTGACAGGTGAGCCAAGGGTATCCTGGAAAGATAAGGGCACTGCAGTCAGCGGCTTGCTCCAGCCATCCCTGCCCAGGTGACCAAGCCTGGACACGTGGGAAAGACCCAGGCCAACAGCTTCCCCAGTCTCCAACAATTACCCTACGCTTCCCTGGTCCTGCTGTTGGGGGCAGGGATGCCTGGGTGCTGCTGCTCTTGGGCAGTGGACTCCAGCACAGAAAGGAGCTCTGTGCGGACACAGACACCCCTGCTGGGAGACTTCCTTGATCCCGCCTCGGGCCTCCTCAAGCAGAAGGCTGGCCTGGGTCTAGAACCGGCACTGCTGCACCTGCGTGCAGGAGTGGACATGGTCATATGCAAATCCTCCCCGTGTTGCCCTGTAGAGGGGAAGGAGCTGGGGGACACATGTGGCTGTTTCCGGACAGAGAGCAGATTCCTGTGAGTCAGTAGAAGGCTGCAGAAGCAAAAGGGTGGAGCACGTGGACTGTGGGGTCCCTGCAGCTCCAGGCTGTCCCTAGAAGGCCGTGATGCTGCACACACTCTTTGTGTCCGGCGCATCGGTGTGAGCCTTGCCCTCACCCTGGACCTCCCCGGTCATGGCTATGCTGATGGCCCCGGGGCTCTTGATGGGGACCCCGGGCTCCTCCTGCGTCTCCTCCAGGTCCTCGCAGCACTTGCTGCAGCGGCAGCACTTGGCGCAGCCGCACATGAGGCAGCACACGCGGCAGCAGACGCGGCAGCAGCAGCAGCAGCGTTGCTGGCAGCAGCCGGTGAGCAGGGACATGAGGCGGTCCCAGGGCTCCAGCGAGCGCAGCCACGAGGGCAGGAAGCTCCAGCTGCGCAGCTTCTGGGGCAGGACGCGTGGGCAGCGGGACTGCAGCAGCCGCAGGCACAGCACCAGGAGCAGCAGGAGGACAATGGGTGCCCCCACGCCCACCAGCACCGGCCAGCCGGCCAGTGAGAGGCCGAACACCACCAGCGGCGTCAGGAGGAAGAAGATGATGAGGTAGACGATGGCGAACCAGCGGTACTGCGAGGAGATGTTGCCCAGGCCCTTGGCCAGGCGGATGGGCAGGCGGGTGAAGGGGATCGGGTACCACAGCAAGATGCCGGAGATGTTGAAGAAGAAGTGGCAAAGGGAGATCTGAAACACAGCAGGTGGTTGTGCAGGTCAGACAGGTGGGGCTGCAGGGAGGAGGGAAGTTGGGGTCCTGGTCTAAGTTCTCTGAAAACCTGCTGAGAGGTGTGGTGGGGCTGAGCACTGGGAGGTGACCGGGCTGAACCACAGCGCCGCTTTCAGGGCCTGAAGTCCATCAAAAATGGGTTTGCTCCTTCTTCCCTGTGCCCGCCACCTCCAGCCGAGCAGCTGAGAGCCAACAGGCAGGCTCAGTGCGAAGGCCCTGCGCTCAATCCCCAGTGCTGCCCCCATCCAAGAAGTTAATGGGCAGAAACAAAGGCTGCTCAGTGGCCCTTCTAAGGCAGGGAGAGAGGACCATCGCAGCAACAGCTACTGATGGTGTTTGATATGTATGTGTGGGGCGACCTTTCCAAGCATTTTGAATAGGTTTATCTCAATCCTCAAAACAACACCCCCAGAAATGCCAACCAGAGTTACTTGCCGTGAGAAAACCAAGGTGCCATGAAGCTCTGCTACTTTGCCAAAGTCACACAAGTGGGAGGAGGAGGGGTGGGAGTCAACCCAGGCACTTTCCACTTTCCCACAGGTGGCACCAGGAGCCTCGTGAGGGGCTTTGGGTCAGCTCTGCGCGGTACATTAGCCGCTATAGCCACCGGTGCCTACAGGGCACTGGGATGGGGTGGAGGTGAACCC
Organism: Hystrix cristata; assembly: GCA_004026905.1. NCBI lineage: Eukaryota > Metazoa > Chordata > Mammalia > Rodentia > Hystricidae > Hystrix > Hystrix cristata. The sequence continues at coordinate 26,029 of PVJO010005083.1, read as the reverse complement.
CACATGTAGAAAACAGGGACTGTGCTTCAATGGCTCAGTCCACAGAAATGTTACATAGCTCACTAATACAAAAACGATAAGGGATTAAATCAAATACATTATTTTTTTAAATACGTTATTAAAATAAACTTCCTTGCTTCTTTTTCCTCTTTAAAAACGTACCTACTAAAACATTTCAAACTACATAGTATAGTCACATCGGTATTTCTGGCTTTCATAATCTAAGATAGGGATTGTATTCTCCATATTCCATGCAGAGAAACTGATGCTAAAGGGCTTAGATCACCCAATAAAGGCCGATGAGTGTGTAAACAGCTTGACAAGACTTCAAATCCCGAAAGACTTGCCCGGGGAACCTGGCGGATCCAGGCCCATGTCTCAGGCCACCTTTCTGGCCAGGCCCCAGGCAGAGTTCCCCAAGAGGAAATGGAAGATGGCCCCCAGGCTTCCTTCCCTCTCTTTGCGGCTCTATCAGGGGGTCCCCACTTTTAAGTGACCACCAGTGACAGGAGTCTTGCTGCTGCTCGAGGGCCAGACAGCTTTGGCTGTTCTCACCCTGAGCTACTCCGTTCCACCTCCCTGTGGCTTCCCCTTCTGTCTCAGTTCCATCTTCTGGACTTAACGGAAAGCCTGGCTCCTGTTAGAAGCCAGTGTCACGAGGCCACGGATGGGGCCGCATGCCACCCCAGCCCCGGCTGGCCCAGCAGAGGCCCTGACCTGGAGCGAGCTCATCAAGGTGTTGCCCGGGCTGGCCAAGGCAGCCATGATGGCGGTAGTGGTGGTGCCGATGTTGGAGCCCAGCGTGAGTGGATACGCCCTCTCGATGGTTATCACACCGATACCTGGGGAAAAACCACACAGCACGTGGCATTGGCCCAGGGGGTGACAGGAAATGGCAGTGGCAGCCCAAGAACCAAGGGAGAAACTCACCAATCAGCGGGGTCAGGGCAGAGGTGAACACGGAGCTGCTCTGTACGATGAAGGTCATGCCAGCTCCCACGAGGATAGCCAGGTAGCCGGTCACCCAGGAGAAGGGGAAGGGGAAGTCTGCAGGACAGAGGGAGAAGGGTGGGCCCTGCTCACACCTCTTCAGGTCCCCACTGGGCAGGTTGGGCTAGAAGATGAGGTTGTACCAGCATGTGGACAGATTTACATTCCCCACCCTGCATCTTCCAGCAGGTGAAGTCAAGGATATGAGTGAGAGTTGCCAAGACAAAAACAGACACTGGGAGATGAGTTAGAAATACTTGAACCCACCCAGTAAACTACCCTCCACCCACAAAGCACCCAGGACACTTAGACCTCCTGTCCTGGTTCCCCATCACTCACACCTTGTACTTCTACTCTTGTCTAACAAAACTGCAGCAGCTTGGCACACTACAATCCCCAGCCTTCACCCAAACTGCACCACTGCAACAGGCCCCATGCGCCTCAGGACAGCCCGGAGTCGCAGATGTCCTTGGCTACACTTCAGTGAATTCTCGGGGTGTGACGTCACTGCTTGGGAAGCTCATTGGCCAGCAGGCTTACTGGGTGAGTGGTGTGTTCATCCAGAACCACGTTTCCTTCCAAGACAGAAGGGAACTGGGGCTGAGGGTAGATATTACCCTTTGCCCGTTGCCCATTTCCTGAGGGCTCCTGACAGACCCAGGAAAGCCCTGGGCATGTGGAAAACCTGCCAGGATGGAAGGCCCTACTCACGGCTCCCTGGGTATGAGCTAGATCTTTCTCTGGACCTTGCCAACCTGCCATGGAGGCTTGTGTCTGCTCCCCAGATGCACCCAGACATAGAGAATTCCTAGGACAAAGGCATCTTAACTTCTGCAGCTTAGCAGATCCAAGAGAGAACCTCCAGAGGCAGCCATGACAAGACGGAAATCGAATGATCCTGCTGGGGTGCCACACGGTGCCTTCTCCCAGCAGGCCAGAATGGAAGAGGGCACCTACCAGTGTTGATGGTCTTCTTGATGACAGTAGCCACCTGGCCCTTGAGCACAGAGCCCAAGAGCTTCACAATCATAATCAGGCAGCCACAGAGGACCAGCAGGGAGACGACGAGCAGAATGATGCCCACGGCAAGGTCCGGGAGGTTGAAGTTCACGAAGATGTGCTGGCCTGAAGAGACACGGGCAGCCCGGTCAGGAGGGCAGGAGCTGGCAGAGCTGCAGAGTACCCACAATGTCCTCCTCACAGGAACAGCATCTCAGTCAGTAGCTGGACGCTTGAAATGAAGTCAGCCCTCCCAGCCTCCTTTGCAGCTGAGGGTAGCCCTGAGAGGAGCTTGCCTGTGGCCGGTTGGCCCTCCTGAGGCTGGTGGGTGAAGTAGGGTGCTCGAAATCACACAGCTAGTTACGGGCAGACCCAGCACCCAACCTAGTTCTTTAAACCTTTTACCCAAAATCCATGTTGTTTTTCCCCTGCAACATTTAGAACAAAGCCATCCAAACTCTGCAGCCATTGCTCATTGTAGGCCTTGTTTTCAACATCCTAACATGTCCCTGTAGTGATTCCAGCGAAGCATGGTTATATCGGTGGATGTGCAGCACTTGGAGATGGATGTACCGAACATTGGAGCCAGTAAGTTCATTGTGTACATGCGTGCGAGTGCATGAGTGTAGGGGGAAACGCACCTGTTTCTGTCAGGCTGCACTGGTCAGAGTTACTGTCCACAGGCCCAAGGGAGAAGCAGAGATATGCAGAAGGGTGTGTAAGGCATAAGAAGAATGAAGTAAACTTTGCATCTGAGTTGGAACAGATTCAGGAGTGACATGACAGCTTCTTAAGAGATTCAGTGCAGCTGGGCTCACACCTATAAATGCACCTACTTGGGAGGCTGAGGCAGGAGGATGACCAAGGTTGAGGCCTGCCTGGGCAACTTAGGGAGACCCTGTCTCAAACGAAAATAAAAAAAGGGACGGGGATGTAGCTCAGTGGTAGAGTGCTTGCCTAGCATATGTGGGGCTCTGCGTTCAATCCCTAGTGCCAAAAAAAGGAAGAGACAGAGAAGAAGAGACGCCAAAGGAGAAGAAGACTCAGACCTCCTCCCTGTGCAATGTTGCAACATGTGCCCTGCATGGGACCCGCTGCACAGAAGGACCCTGGAAAATATCTGTTTATTGGTCCCACATCATGCTCCGAACTGGCTGTCATCTCCCCAGAGTCAGCAACACAGAGAGAACACCTGGAATCTGATGAGCTCCTGCATGGTGGAGCACTGGGCTTCGAGTCCCACCTCTGTCCTTTCTCATGGGACCTGGGGCCTGTCGCCTCACTTCCTCCTCCACGACAGCACACTGCTCCATGCCTTTGGGAGGGCAGGTGGCGCAGGCCTCTTGGGGCCTTCTTTCTTTCTGTTACTGAGCTCTGTGCATCGAGGAAACCCCTTCTGTGTCCCCAGACGGCCTGTCCCAGTGGCCGGAGTAATGAGTTCCACTCACACTTCGCAATGTTCTCCCGGTGGGTCACGTTCTTCATGGTCCAGGTGTAGGCACCGTCTGTCCAACAGAGCAATGAGGAGGTGCAGTTTGCAGGCGAGGGGACGGTGACATTCATCTGAGTCTAAATGACAAGCATAGGAAGTACTCAAAACACTCACTGGTGGTGAGGAAGGCAGGGGGGGCCGGGGGCAAAGGAGACGGGTGTGTGCAGTGGCCAAGTCCCTAACCTCCCTTTCCTCTCTGTAGGACTCATTCTTCATCTTTATGGGTAACAGCACTCTCAGAACAACTGGGAACAAATGAAATCAGCTGCCACCTGTACTGTAGTCTCAAGCATTTAGCACCCCCCAAAAGACAAAAGAACATATACACCCTGACGGCAAAAGTGAGCCATTCCCTACCGCACAGCAGGCTGGGTAAGTTCCCCTGGGGGAGGGCAGGAACCTGTGGGCTTTCTGAGGAGGAACATTCTGGAAGAATCTGGAAAGTGCAAGATGCCACCTACTGCCAGAACCTGTATGGTAAAGTCCGCTGATCCCAGGAACCCTCCAAAAATGGCCACAAACAGCCAGGGATGTGCCTTCTCCAGGAGACACAGACAGCAAGAGACCAGGAATAACGCATCTGCAGCGTGGCTCGGTCCTGCTGCTCACCCCAGCCAGCATTCAAGGACTTGTTTGCAAAAGGGATCTCATAGGCCAGTTTTGATTTTCAAGGAGCCGCCATTGTTCTCTTCCCTGTGACTCTCTTTGCCACCATTAGTCAAAACTTAGGGTTTAGATTCCAGGATCCGCCTGCCGAGCAGCATTCTCAGAAACTTACCACATGCGTGATGGACTTGCACCAAACCTTGATCAGGCTCTTGTTTTGGGCTTCTGGCTCATTCATTGCAATTTGGTGGATAACATTTTTGTCCAGCTGTGAAAGGCGATGAAGACAATCAGTACACCCTCGCAACAGAAAGGGAAGGCTGTAATTGTTTGCTGGCTCACCAGATGACAGAGAAAATCGGAAGGTTAAGAGCAAATGTTCAAGGTCCCAGCTGGCCTCTTCCTCCCACAGCAACATCCACAAACCTTCTTTTATTTCAGTAATATAGTCAGACATCAGGGCCCAGAAAGGCATGGTGGGCTGTGGGGAAAGGCAGTAACCTTTCTCTTTGGCTAGTAGAGCAGTGCTTTATTAGTGAGCCTATGTTGGGGACAGTATTGGGAAGAAAGTGGTCCCAAGTGTCCAGTGAAGAACCCCTAAGAGGCACTCATATCACCCCTACCCCCCAAAAGATGACACATGTTGAAATACTGAAGGTGAATTACACTATCAAGGGCCCCTAGGCTGGGGCTGCAGCTCAGTGGTCCTGCACTTTCCCATCATGTGGGAGGCCCTGGCTCTGGTCCCTAGTGCCACGCAGAAAGTGCCCTTGACGTTCTGCCTTCCTCGGTCTTTTCCAGAGGCAGCACCCATTGTTTATGGCCCCTCTTTACAGACTCACTGGAGTGGGGCTGGCAGGGAGGCTGGGGAACGGTTACCTGGACAATGAGCTTCGTGAAGGGGTCTGTGATGACTTTCAAAAGTGCCGGAGCATCTTCTCCATTCTGGAAGTGGAAGCTGTTCACCACAAGCCCAGTCAGTCTCTCCAGGTAGTGGGTGATGGCCTCCAGCGGCAGCAGCACCAAGACCGACAGCCAGTTGAAGAAGTCGTGGACGGTGGCCCCTGCGAAAGCCCTAGGGGAGGGGAACCCAACAGCCAGATCAGTCTGTGTTGGAGTCATTATGTCTCTGCGTTGCTACCCACCTGTGTACACGCGGGTGTGCGCTCCCCTCTCTGCCCTCGCAGCAATCCCACAAGGGCAGGGTATTAACACTTCCATCGGAAAAAAAAAAAAAAAAAAACCTTCAATCGGGCAGGTGAGCCAAGCAAGGGCCAGCCAGTGAGTCCGGCCTCAACGAATTCTCTCAACAATCTTTGCTCACAAAACTGCAGCAAGACAACTTTTGAATCCCGTACACCTTTCTCTGGAAAAAGTGGAGGTCAGTCGGAAGGTAACCAAAGCTCTCTACCTAAATGAATTCTTAACCTTTAAAAAAAAAATCCCAAGAGTCTGGTGAAGCACAAGAAGTCTCCATACGAGACTGTAATTTGCTCTTTGGATCTGCCCATGAGGGTCAAAGACTCTGAATTCCACCCTATCTCCAGATTACATTTTCTATTGAAAAATATCTACAGGTCAGAAAGCACCACAAACCAAATGGAATGTAGGAGATGAACAGATAGAAAAAACAAATTATTCCATGGGACGTGCTTAGCTTCACTAGGAATAGAAAAAACTTATTTCCAAGTACAGATCTTTACCTATCATATAGCTAATATTTTAAAAATATTCTTATTCTTCCTGGAGAGGGTGATTTGAGACATTTTCATACACCGCTGATGCAGTATAAAGTGATTCAAATATTTCCTAGTAGTTTGGAAAAATGTTTTAAAGAATCTTATAAAGGTTTGAGACAGTAATTATCCTAGGAATCTATGAAAATTATATAAACCACTAAGAAAGATACAGACACCAAGGAATTATTGAACTGTGTTATTGAAAGCATATTAAAATATCCCACAGAGAGCAGGCTGAGCAAGCTGAGATACAGATGATCTATCATAGATCTTCTGTTTATGTCTCACAGGTTACTCAGAGGCAAACATTAGTGCATCAGCATAAAGCACCCAAAATCTCAAACACAAAAACCTGGATGAAATGCCAGCTGTGTATCCCAGTGAGGTGACCTGACCTCTTTGAGTTTCAACATGAATAAAATGCGGCATGGAAAAGCCTGCTTGGCTCCGTGAGATCAAATTAGAAAACGCCCCATTTAATGTATATTATTATGGCCATCAGGGCATTTCATCACAAAGCAAATGCGATGGCTCGGGACAAATGACCACCTGTCGTGACATCCTCCAACTGCCAATTCACCAGCAGACAAGAGATGACATTCGCTGTCTCCCCGGCCAGCCTGTTGGAGTGTCAGCCACCTGACCACACCACGATCACATCACAGCGACAGGCTGGGAACTGTGTCTATATTTGCAAAAACTCTGGTTAAAAAAAAAAAAATCAATCACCAGTTAGAAGAGAAGACAGAAATGTATTTAATTTCTGCCTTTTTGGAAGAAAAGGGCTCCCCTTGCCTATATTCAACCAGCTCTATTTTCAGATCCAAAAAAACTACATGTTGCCTTTTGCTGATGTACAAGTGAAGTAGAAAAAAAGTGCTACAGGTCAAGCTGGCCAAAAAAAAAAAAAAGGTTTTTTTCTGAACTTACAATTATTTATGACTAAGCAAGATGGTAAATCCTACCCTTCCTAGCTTTCTTTCAACCCCGCCACCCAGCAGCTAAATTTCCAGCCTGAGCTTGTGGTTAGTGAGCGCTGTCTAGTTGCCAGGCACTCACTAACCACTCGCCTGTGTGACTGTGTTTAATCCAAGATAACACGGTGGTGGGAGATATTATTACCCTGGCGGTGCAGACCAGGGAACAGAGTTCCATCAACTGGGAAGTACGTGGTTCCCAACCTCAACTGGTCTCCCCGGGGCCCTTCCAGGAGCTCCAGGAATGAGCCTGGCCATGACGGCTCATGACGGCTATTTGGCAGGGCCACTATTGGCCAGCGCTGGCCCCAAACCTCCTACCTTCTGAACTCGTTCCGGTCTCCCGCCTGCATGAGCGCCACGATGGTGTTGGTGATGGAGGTCCCGATGTTGGCCCCCATGATGATGGGGATGGCAGCCCGCACGGTCAACACTGGAGGGGGAAAAGAGCCGTTAGTGAGGTCAGCAAGGCAGGTTCTGACACAGCCCAAGGCAGGCCGAACTCATTCCTGCTGACCATCTCCTAAGGTGGCATCTCCTAAGGTGGCAGCTCACTGGGGTCATGCACTTCACTACGCAGCTGAGGACAGCCGGGGCCGGGCACCCTGGAGCTCAGCGTGTGTGCCACTCCCTAAATCCTGCGCATAACCTTGGGGCACCCATGGATCCCCTGAAGCCTTCCTATGGGCTCCAGTTTAAAAATGGCTTTCTAAAAAAATAAATTAAAAAGGCTTTTGGAATTTCCCTCTTCGATTACAGATGCAAGGCCAGGTTGTAGGAGACAAGGGACTTGCCGTGTTTGAGGATGCAGGTGAATGAGTCTGAAGGGTCGCAGGTATTTGAGTCTGTTGAATGTGGCAACACTTAGTTTCATAATTAGGGGCCATCATCCACTTGCCAGACATCAAACACTTGGATATTTATAAGACAAATTCCTGGCAGGATCTTTTCTTTTGCTAACAAAAACGAGTAAATTGCTGCAATTTTCTGACATATGAAAGTAACACGCTTTAGCTGGGCATGGTGGCTCACATTTGTAATGCCAGCACTTTGGGAGGGTGAGGCAGGGGGAACAGAAGTCTACCCTGGGAAACTTAGCAAGACCCTGTCTCAAAATAAAAAATACTTTGGTCTGGAGTTGTAGGTAGCTCAGTGTAAAAGCTTTGGGGTTCAATCCCCAGTACCAGGGTGGAAACAGGGACAAGAAGAAAAAAAGAAAGTCACATGTTTTGAAGAACTAATCTTTTTCTAACTTGCCCCAGAAAAACTTTGTTTATTTTGACTAAAATGCTGGTTTTGGTTAAAGATAAATCAGTTCAACCTGATCTCTCCCCCCACCCCCAGAAGGTCCACCCCTAATTACTCAGAAGAAGCAACAGGCAGGTGCAAGTCCAGAAAGACATCTCCCTAAACCCAGGTGTCTGGAACCCATGTGATGTGATCAGATATCTTGGTGGCTGGCAGTCAGAGAGTGGCCCTATCTGAGGGATCTTACTAAACTGGTGGGACTGTGGACTGTCCGTAGCCACAGTGTGGTATGTAAGCGCCAGCCACACATGGCTATGCGGCCCTTGAGATGTAGCTAGTGCAACCAAAGAATTGAATTTTACATGCTGGTTAAAATGAAATTAACAATTACATGTGATTAGTGGGTATCAGACTGGACATTACAGCTCTGGAGAGTCCGGAGCAGAGTGGTCAAGTGGAGCGGGTGCTATTTTCAGGCTCAGCCATCCAAACAGAAATAGGAGGGATTAAGAGCAGAACATACTGTGCCACGGTTGGACAAGATGGGAATAATGGCGACAAGGTCTGGCAATGTCGAGAGTAAGACAGATGGACAGGGCGCCTGATGCATATATATGTGCCCACGCGGGCCCAGACTCACGTGAGGAGGCCACCATGCTCACAACGATGGACGAGGAGGTGCTGGAGCTCTGCACCATGACGGTCACCAGCACACCGATCACCAGCCCCGCCACGGGGTTGGACAGCACGGAGTTGTTGCTGAAAAACTGCCCGGCCATCTTTCCTGAAAGGCAGGGCACGGTCCACATGACGAGGGGCAGTTAGTGACACCGAGCACAGAGATGTGTCGCCAGGCCTGCTGGCTGAGGGGCTGGTGCCCAACCTCCAGCTCTGAGGGGGTCTGTGGAATCGGCTTCTTCCCACACAGCCCTGATAGGTGGGAGCGCTGCTGGCTTCCTCGTGTGCCTCCGCTCCGCCTCTGAGCCGGCTGCCCACCTGCCATCAGTCCCTTGCTCTCTGACCTCCACCCTGCGGCCTCCACCCTTCAACTCTCCATGAATGAGCCCCGTGCAGCCTTCTCTGATCAGGAACCCGACCAGCTCCGCCCTGGGCCCAGCGTGTCTCCCGATGCCCTAACTCCTCTGCCTCGGGGCTGTACTCCCAATGCAGAAGAGTTCTTCTCTCTACAGAGAGAACTTCTCGCTCTTCTCCATCCAGCCCCAGCCCTGGCAGTGGCCTGCCACTGATGATGTCATCTGAGGGGTGAGCTTCTAAAACCCCTCCATGCATCCTCCACTGCAGTCTGCAGTGAAGACAGATGCCACAGACGAGCATGACTTGTGAGTCCCTGCTGCCGTGAGTGGGACAACAGAAACGGCAGCAAGAAATCAGTTCCTCCCTCTCGCTTCCCCCAGGAGAACCCCCTGCCAAGCCCTCCAGACCACGGTGGCCTGGTCAGAGGCAGAACCCTCCCACCGCCACCCCGAGCTCACTCCAGGCTGAGTCTCGGGCTGCCTTGGGATCCAAGCCTTGGACCTCGGCTCTGTGGGTGGGGGGGTGTTTGATTCGGGGCCCCTGAAGGCAGGCAGGGTGCACCCACTGGTCTAAAGGTGATCTTGCTACTGCATTCCTTCCCCACTGCATGCCGCACTCAGCCCTGAGGAAGCCCAACCAGTGTCCCAGCCGGAGACCCTGCCTTCGCCAGAGGCCTGGCTTTGATCTTTCCTACTTGCTTTGGCTTAAGAGAACATTCTTCCTCGATCCATAATCTCAGAGCAGAGAAGCCAAGAGACAACAGGGAGTCCTCAGATAAGTCAGGAGGTCAGACAGCTTCCTGCCTGGGGTTTGTGAACAAAGGCAGGAGGCTGATAGCTGGAAATTGCCTCCAGCCCCGGCTCCTGGCCTAAGCCACGCAAGCCAGGCCATAGCCATGCCATAGGCCTCAGTTTTCTCTGTACAATGAGGGGCACAGACAGCACCAGGTGACCCCAGGCAGACTTCAGTCCTGAATTACTCAGAGGGATGCATCTTGAAGGGGCGCTGAGTTGCCGTGACCGTCTGAAATAGGTGTGACCACAGCACCTGCACCCTGCCCCAGAGCCTGTCCCCCTACCTCCAACCAGCTGGAAGGCACTGCTGAGGACATCCAGGGAGCACACAAACAAGTAGAGGAATCCCAGGAGCAAAATGAACTTTCCAATCCCTTGAAAGATGCAGAGAATCTTCCCTTTGGTGTCTCGCTCTGCAGGGTGGTGGGAGGAGGGCGCGGGTTTGTTAGTGTCCACAACATTGATATTTCTGACAACTTCCACAATGAGCTCACAGCAGCCCCCGCCTCCCTTCCTGGCCAGGCCGCACTAGGCTCTTAAGTCCTACACGGCCTGGACATGGAACTCAGCCATCGCTGCCATTTTCAAAGGAGCCGCCACTGTGGTCCACTCCATGGAACCCACTCAAAAGAGATGTGCCTCTGGGAGGAGGGGTTCGGTGTGGTCTTCAGTGAAGACTGGCAGACTGGCCGCCATGCTCAGCTGAACCACACCGCTGCCCAGCAAGGCAGCAAAGAGCTCTCATCGCCTGCTGAGTGCATTTCAGAGATAATGGCTCTGCAAAGCATCTTCAATACAGTGCAGAATATTTCCCAGATGGGGCTGCTCAGTAGCAACCACAGCCTTGATTCGTGGAGGGACATCCAGCGATGCTGTGGCTTACACTGCAGCTTTCTCTACTCACTTTAAAGGGGTTCTAATTCTGGGTTGGGGATTTAGCTCAAGTGGTAGAACACTTGCCTAGCAAGCCCAAGGCTTGCTGAACTCAGGCTGAACCCAAGGCTGAGTTCGATCCCCAGTATCCCCTCATCCCCCTTCCCTTCATCCTCCCTGCCCATCTAGCTTTCTGATCTGCTGGCTGACCTTACACCCTACATTCGGAAAGTAACATCACATCTACTCGCATTCTAGCCGCTCCAGCTGTGTATTCTGTGTCTTCTGGAGGCCAGGCCTCATCTGCTCACGCCTGTGTCCACAACACCAGAGCCTGATCAGCAGGCAGTGAATTGTAAGGAGTAAGACACTATTGCTTACACCCGGTGCCCTGCACACTGAGTACAAGATCCCCCACTCTCCAACATGCTGACACTAATCTCCTAGTGAGGCGGTGTCCTTAGCCAGGATCCTGGCTCTCAAGGCAACAGAACAATGAAAGGGGAGAGCGACCCACAGGGTGACAGTAAACACCCGAAGCTGTTCCCCTCCTACCTGACCACTTGATGCCAGTGTCCCGCAGCTCAGGCAGGTCCCAGGGGTCTTCCACCTGAGTGGGATCCTCTATCAGTGCCACGGTGGAGTAAGAGGGCAGTAACTCGATCTTGGCCACTGGAGTCCCACCAGCATCTGCCCAAAGAAGCAGCAAAGCCTGTGAGGAGTCTGAGGGAGTCTCCTTGGGGCCCCATCCCAAAACCCAAGTGTACTTACTTTGGTCCGTGTCCTTGCCTTTGGCATCTGTGCTGGGCTGCTCACTCACAGCCCTTTCGATGTATTTCTCAGGGTCGGGCTGGGCATTTTCCAACTCAGGCCAAGGAGCCATGATCTGTGGGTGGAAAGACAGAGTTTAGAGAAGCAGCCAGGAGGTGCAGCCAGTTGTCACCTGAGACAAGCCTCTCTCCGGGTGGTGGAAAGAAGGAAGGGTGTCATGCTCAGACCTTCCAAGTGCGGAGGCTGGAGTGCCGTGTCCCCCACCCCCACCATCCTGCAACCCCACCCAGGCTGTCTCTGAGTCAAACCACTTCCTACAAGTTTGTCCACACTGGCCTGGAACCTAGATAAGAAGCCACGCCCCCTTGGATGTCTCTAACCTGTTTCTGTCTGTTGATTCTTGCACTGGTCAGAAGAGGGAAGCGAACCAACCCTACACATTGTGTCGTGGTGTGCCAGGTCCTCAGAACCCCCAGCAGGCTCCCACCTGGCCTTGACGTTGGGGAGGTGCAATGTCGGATCTGCACACTGCTGCAACTGGGACGCAGTATAGACGTGTGACTTAAGCAAGGTGTGATGCACACGCTCACAGACTCATTCCCTGCGTTACCCACAACCTGGGTCTTCTGTGAAAGCAACAAATTGAGCCTGGTTTCAAACCCTGAAGCGCCCCTCATTAGCAGAGCTTCTGAGCAGAAACCATCAGTGTCTCATCTATAAAATGGGGTAATTCTTCATACCTAACAGGGTTATGAGATTCATGATAATGAGACATCAATGCCAGGTTAGAGGTTAAAGGTCCGGAAGGTGTCTGGCATGGAGCAGGCTTCTGATTCATTGTGATTATTACCAGGCCCCGTGACCCAGATGAACAACGCTTATGATAGCCACAAAGTTTCTAGGCTTTGCAGGGACATCCCAGGAACTCACTTTCTCCGCAAAGCCATTCTCGGTGGCACGGCTCTTGATGAACCTGGCAGTCCGCTCCTTGCACACCCGTGTCCTCTGACACACATTGGACAGTGCAATCCAAAGGAAAGAAAATTCACAGAAAAGTACCAACTTCTAAAACTCTTATTAAAAACCAAGAGTTCAGCCTCGTTAGAAATCGAAGATATGGGGAGGAGGATTTAGCTCAGTGTGAAAGTGCTCACCCAGCAAGCGCAAGGCCTGGAGTTCAATCTCCAGCACCCACCACCCCCCCAAAAAAAGAAAGAAAAAGAAATCCAAGACATGCCGTCATAAAGAGTGGCAAAAATTAAGTTTAATATACTCTCCTGGAGACAATGCTGCGGGACAAGCACTAGCTCATCAGATGGAAGCTCTGGGAAACAGTTGGGCTTTTTATTAGTCTCTTTCTTTGGCCCAGTAATTTCACTTCTAGGAATTAGGAACCTAGGAATATTTGCTCTCAGAAAATAAATATCTGTCTTGTTCTGATCTCTTCTTCCAAGAGTTTCCCAGAACCCGGGTCTGTCTGATGCCTTTCCTTTTTCTGGAGTCAATCTATTTCCTTGCAACTAGAATTCAAGCGCCAACAGAATGCGCAACGCCATTCCACCTGCATCCATCAAGGCCCGCAGCCCTCAGAGCTCGTGGGCCATCTACAGCAGCCTCTGCTTCTAATTCAACCTCCCAACACCTCCTATTCAAACTTTCTTGTGTCTGTGACTCCTATCACCTCGTCCCGGATTCCCAGTTATCTCTGATGCCCCCACATCCCACCGGCACCAGCAGCAGCCTGTCCGCCTGGCTCAGCCACACACACCTGACACACATCTGTGACGTGCACTAATCTGACTCCTCATTCTTTATGGCTCACTGCTCCCCAAATAACCCCTTCTCCCTATCTTACTTCCCTGAAAGTGGGGCCTGAGCCCCGCCCAGTCCTACCTCTGCCCAGCTGTGGGCTGTGCCTGGCACATGGCCCTCCTCACCTCTTTCTGCCACTCCTGGTGCTCGCCCCAGGTCTCTCTGTGCTGGGGTGTCCAGCTGTCTGTCTCTGGCCTGGTTCTTCTCCACGATTCTAGCATTCACTACCCAGTGACCACCTGGCACTCCATCACACACCCCGGGACAGCTTTTAATTGATTAGAAGCTACCATTTAACGAGCACCAAAGCGCTGCCAGGCATCATGCCAGGGTTTCACATATATTATCTCAAGATGGGGGTCATGACCACACCCCTGCAAAAGGAGCCCAGAGAGGCAAGAGCAAGCCCTACAAAGCTGTCCAGCAGGAGGGAGAAAGAGGAGAGAGAGAGTACACCAGCTCTACCTGTCAGTGAAATGGGGGCCTTATCCACAACATGCTAGGTGTGACATCAACATGACTCGGCTTCCCACACAACACAGATCTTACTCATGGAAGTGGGGAAAAGAAAGGTTAGTTTGACAGGTAGATGATCTCCACTTGGGGTGATACTGACAAAGCCTGTTTTCCAACCTTGACAGTACTGGCATTCTGGGGACTCCCTCCCCACACACCAGCTTTGACAACCGAAAAGCAACATGTCCCCAGACCCTGCCAATCAATATTGCGTAAGGGCTGAGCACTACTGTCCCAGAGGTTAAGGCACTGGACTTTTAGATCCCAGGTCCTTGGTTCAAGTCCCAGCTTTGCCTCTGTGACCTCAGACTCAAGGCCAGCCTGGATGGCATAGAGACCTTGTTTCATGCCCAAAAGCAAAAAATCTAAGAAGAAGGGCACAAACACACACACAGCTTTAAATTTACATTGGAGCTACCCATAGACCTGCAAGGGTCTCTGTTCTTGGAGGCAGTTTGATGGAAAATTAAATTATGAGCCTCTGCTGCTTTCTCTTAGAATCTTAAACTCTAGGGTTGCCTTTCTCTTAGGCACACATCTATTGCCTTCCAGAACTTCAGTACTCAGACTGTAGGAACATGCCCCAGAGCAGGAACTTTATATTTTTTAAAGGGGGCAATGTACAGGGTCCCTAGAACGCATGCACTTGGCCCATGGTGATCAGAACCAAAAAAACCAGCCCGGCTCTTGCTGGTAAGCGGCTGCCCCTCGTCACCAATGCAAGATGTGCTAGACGGAGCAACTGTGTCAGGAAGCCCCTGGGAAACTCCCATGGGCAGTATTGTCTAAGGAGGACAATTATTTGCCTCTTGTTTAAATTAGGTTTTCTGTGACTGCTTAGAATCCTTTTCCTTAACAACTAAAACAAGGGGCTGGGTATTTAGCTCAGTGGTCAGAGTGCTTGCCTAGGATGCAAGGCTCTGAGTTCAATCTTCAGCACCAAAAAAACAAAAAACAAAAACAAACAAACAAACAAACAAAAAAAACTGAATCAGAGGTGTCTCATAAATACAGAAGCAGGCACGTTCAGGGCCAAGCACGTCCCAATCACAAGACACAACACCACTCGTCAGCAGAGAACAGACCAGAAAGAACAGGATGCGGCAGCATGGGATGAGACCAGCCCCATATCTTCAGGCCCCCTGTGTGGGGTCCACGCTGGCTTCAATCACCTCCAGGCCTCATTTACTATTAAGTCCCTACTTCTCCTTCTCGGAAGTCTTTCTCTATTCTGAATCCAACCATTCGTTATGAAACACTTCCCAGAGGAAGCGATGATTTCCTGCCCTGGGTGCTTCTGTTTTAGGTATCTTCCTGCCCTCCACTGCCACCAAACCAGACCCCGGCAGATGGAGCGAGGCACCCACAGGAAACTGCCCCTCACGCTGACCCCTCTCAGGCAGGCATCCTGCAGAGCCGTCTGACCTGGCCCAGCCTCTGACTTTAGGCCATTCCCTCCTGACCGCGTCCGCCCCAACAGCTCCAGCTTCACTTAGGAAGTGGGGAATGTGGGGCACCTGGCAGTCCCCCGGCCACGCCGCTCCACAGCGCCAGCACACGGGTCCCCTTCACCAGGCCCTCCAGGCCGGCCGGCAGGCAGAGTCCCGGCTCTCCCTGCAGACTGACCCAGAGCACATCGGCCCGCAGAGTCTGCAGTGAGGGCTCCGGAGTAAAGCCAAGCCTGGAGAGAACAACCAGAGCCGGACCCGGCAATCACTCGGGTCATCTCGCAGGACCTTGAGACCACGGCGTGTGGCCCACAGCGAGGAGATGGAGAGCCACAGGGTGGATGTGGCCGGCTCTGCAGAGGCCTGCCTCTCCTCACTCTCAGTTGCATTACCTCGACAATGGGACCATGCCATCTCCTGGGACTCGTAGTCACACAGGGCTTTGGAGACACATCACATCACATACACAAAAGAGTCTGAGCTCTACTTTGCCCTGCACAGGATTCATCCTCTCCAGCACTCAGCCCAGTAGGACCCTCAGTAAATATTTGTTCAATAAAATGAACCTGAAGCATGTTAGAGAAAGGTGCTAACATTTGTCTTGGGTGGTTTAAGCCTTTCTTTTTCCCTTTTTTGAGGACAGGAGATTGAACACAGGCCCCAGCATCACTGAGCTACACATCCCCAGCCTGGTTTTTATTTTGAGATAGGAGCTCTACAAATTACCTGGCTAGCCTCAAACTTGCAATCTTCTTGCCTCAACTTTCCAGTAGCTAGGATTCCAACCACCATGCCCAGCTTCACTAATTAATAAGGGGGTTCTTTCTGGGATAAAAACAATACATCTGAAACAGAGAAATTAAAGTTACCTGAAGTCCCACAGCTGCCTGGGGATAGTGTCAGGATTTGAACCCACAATTGCTGATTCCAAAGCCAGAAGTTTTCCTACGGACCTCACAGCCAAGGGATAAAGCAGGAGTAACCTCCTGCCCCCATCAAACACCAGGGCACAAGGGGTCTGGGCCGGGTTCAGTGAGGGCTCTGGGTGCTTCTGGGAGAGCTGGGGTGGGCGGGCCCTCAGGGGTGACCCCTGATAGTCACTCTAATGACCAGAAATGCTGCCCACGAGCACTGTAATGACAGGCTGTGAATCCACAAAGGCTTCAGGCCGCCCAGAGACCTGGACTCAGCAGATCCTAGAGTCCCACTGGGCCAAGGAGGCAGAGAGGATGAAGTCTGAATTTGAGGTCTGTTCCCAGGGGGCACAGCAGACACTGAACCTGCTTCCCGAGGGGGGACCCTGGAGGGGGTCCCTGGAGCCCTCTGTCCCACCCCAGCCCAGGTGCAGCTAGCTATTTCCTCCCTGTCTCCCCCCAAGGCCACACACCAGCACCTTCTTGGCACCTGCCAGCAGCACAGCAGGAAGGGGAAAGCACATGGTCCTCTGCACGGCACATGGTCCTAAGGCCCAGGAGGAGGCTAGCGACTACATCCAACTAATCCACCTGCCTCCCTGGCCCCCGCTGGTCTCTGCAGCTGCACTGGCTGTGAGCCTCTCTGCTCCACTTCCTGCAGCCACGCAGATAGCCAGTTCCAAGGAGCCTTGTTCTTTCTTGAAGTCACCCAACCTCTGCACCTTGCATTGTTCGGGCCTTTCCAACCAGAACCTGTTCTGGGCCACCTGTGCTAAGAGCAACAGCGGGGGAGGCCCAGGGCACTGACCCTGCAGAGACCCAGCCAAACTTGCATTCTTTGGCCTCAAGCGTAGGCGGGGTGACCAGGGTAACCCCAGCTCACAGGGAGTGTCTGGTACACGTAGCCAGTCGGTGCTTTACGGAGCACGTGGTGCCGGGCCCTGCTGCTACGCCCTGGGCGCAGACCAACTCATCCCATCTCACGGGCACTTTGTCAAGTATTCATCCTTTACTGCCAACCTTCTCACCAATGTTGAGAGGGGAAACTGAGGCACAGAGAAATTAATTGCTTAAAGCTACACAGACACTACACTTTCAGAGACAATCCAGTCATGCGGCCCAATGTTCTCAGTACACCCAAGAAATTCTTCGGTACTTTGTAAGAATGACCCAAGACTTCAAAAATTTCCAGAGTGATGGCTTCCTTTAGACATCACGAGGAAAAATAATCCCTCCAAGGATGTGGCGGCGAGATGAGAGGGAGGGTGTGTGCTGAAACAGGCAGGAGTAACTGGGCCCAGCCCGACGGTGGTTTACACTTTCTGTGAAAGCCGTTGGTCCGATTCTAACAGGACACGTGTCCTGTTGCTCTGAACTGGAACCCCATTAGCAAACCACACTCATTGTGCAATTTCACTTGTTTTTACATTTAAAATAAAGTGTGACTGGGGGCTGGGGATTCAGCTCAGTGGTTAGAATGTTTGCCTTGGAAGCACAAGGCCCTGAGTTCGATCCCCAGCACCAAAAAAAAAAAGCATGATTAACCTGTAACTATACCAATTTCTCTCATTGTACTACGGAGGTTAAAAGGGCCACATTTGTAAATACAGAACATACAGTATTGCAATCTTTTTTCGCAGCTCTTTTTGTACTTTTGCATTTAATTTATGAACATTCCTTGGTGTGGCTGCCTGCTCCTTGCCGCTACCCTGTCCTGTCCCTGACCCTCCAGCTCAGAGTAGAGGCCGGGGCAGGGGTGGGGACAGTGGCCAGGGCAAGGGCGATGTCTGAAAATGGTATTGAATGAAATCCAGTTTATTCCAAATCTCTCGATCCTGACTGAGACTGTTTTCTTCATTAAGTGAATTCAGGCTATTTTTATGTCCACTTTGTATCTAACAGCAATAATCCAGACATTGTCCTCATGCCACTGGGCACTTGGATTTGCTTCAATGAGAAGGGTGAATGATTTGGGGGAGGTCTGAAGGGAGAATTTGTTTAGCACCCAAAACTTTTTCAAAGCATGCCTTCCTTGCCACCCATTTACAAGATTACAGAAACTAGAGAAAAGATCATTATCAGCTGGCATGGGACAAAAGATTCAGTCAGTCTTTAACAACTGAAAACAATAGCTACTGTTGAGGAACACTTCCAAGAATACCCAACAAAGAACAAGTCAAAGAACTGGCAGAACGGGAGGGGAAGGGAGAAAAAAAAATAAAGGAAAGAGTGACAAACAAGGCTCAGAGCAATCAGAGCTAAAACAAAAACCTCCCCATGAACCTGGTCAGAAAGAGAACTGAAATCCACAAGCTGCCTCCACGAAACCGACATGCCTGGGAAAACCCCCACCTCACCCAGGAAAAAGGAGAAGTTCCAACTCCTCTTCAATGCCAGCTACCTGTGCTAGCATCTGCCTCAGGGAACCTGAATTAACTCTAACAAATTCTCCCTCTTTCTGGCTTGAAGGCTCTCAGTTCCCAAGGCAACCGCCCTGCCCACATCGCAAGGCCCCCCAACCCCCGTAACTCCTGCTTCTGATAGACCATTGTGGGCTCTGTTTGCCCAAGACAACTGAAGGCCAGGTCCTTAGCTGGTGGCCACCTGCACTGATGGGAAAGAGCAAACTGGTCTGGTGTTTAGTCACCTTCGATAAGTAACTGCAAACAAGCCTGGTAGCACGTGGAAGTCACACCGGACACATCGCATCCCCCAGCAGCACCAGGAGCCTGGGGCTGTCAGGACAGGAAACAAGAGATGGTCCTGTCACACAGCTAGCTAGTGGCCCAGCCAAAAATCGAGGCTGGCCAATTCCTGGGCACTTCCTGTCACCTGTCCTTCCTCCCCAAGCGGCAGTTCTCAGATGCGTCTGTCACTTTTGAGTCCCCAGGTGCGGCCGGTTAATAACACTGTCAGTAATGAGTGTAGCAGCGGACTTGCCACAAAAGCAATCGCAGTGACATTAAGAAGAAAATATATCTGAACATTTCAGGAGTGTTCATTATTAGTTTCTCTTCTGTAGCCCAAAGCCAGCCAAGTTCCTGAAGGCCAGCATCTAGGGGGATCGAAAAGAATTCGTGAAGAGTAAGTCAAGGTGCTCCGAAGAGCGGCAGGGCGGCACACTCACCTTTGCAGGTAAGGGTCACAAGGCGGCACCAGGTAGCACGCAGCTGCTGCCCGGCTATATATAGCGAAGGTGTTGCGCAAAGCGGCGGGCGGCCGTCGCTGTCATCACGCCCCTCGCACATTCCAGGACCGCCCGCCGCCGGGGCACTGCCTACCTGCCGGCCCGGGGCGCGCATGGTGGCCTCGCCCGCTGCGCCGAAGGTTTGCGCCGCGCAAACCTCAGGCGGCGGCGGCCGCGCAAACGGCTGGCACCGCGCGCGTCCGGACCACCGCGCCGGGCGGCAGCTCCAGGTCGCCGCGAGCGCGCGGAATGAAGGGACGCGCCCTGCCCCCTGCCTGCTCCCGGGCGAACCTTCCCGTCTCCTCCTCCACCTCCGAGGCTGAGAAGGCGGAGAGGCCGAGACAGATAAAAGCCAACTGGAAATGCAGGAACAGACCGACAAAGCTGGGATTGTTGGAGGTGCCTCTCCGGACCGCTCTGGGTCTGCTCCCTGGAAGAGCTGGGGGGGGCTTGCTGAAGAAGGGGAAGGGGGCTGAGATACACTCCTGAGAGCCTGGCCTGGCTCTCGTCGGGCCTCCTCTGCACTTTGTCTCTCTCCGGCCTTCTGCTTCCTGGCGTGGAGAGGCAGCCTGCACTCCTTGAAAGCCTATCCCGGCATGTGTCCTAACGGCTACCCATTAGGTGGCGGGCACGGCTGGAGAAATAGTGTCCCCGGCCTCCACACAAACGCTCTCCCCGGGGCTACAGTAGCTTCCTTTCTAAAAGCCTAGGCTAGCAGTTAGTGGACAGGACACGGGATGACCCAGAACTGGCTGAGCAGGGTCCAAGCTCTTCCCCCCGCCTCGCTGTCTTGGTTTACAGCAGCAGAGCGTGAGGCTTGGCCAGTTTTGCCAGTTTGCCAGTTGCCCGCTGCTGGTGACTTAATCGTGCCCCCCGGCACATTGCTACTGGCCGTTTCATTCCAAAACCAAGAGTTCTCAGGAGCCCAGATCACTGGTGGCTAAGCACAGGGACTTGGGGACCAGACGGCCTGAAATGAATCCCCTGTTCCATCCCTTGCTTTCCTGCCTCCATCTGCTTGTGTCTAAAATGGGAATGATGAGCTCTGCTAAAGAGTTTAAAACACACAGAGCAGTGCTTGTCAGTTAGTACTCAGGCTCTGTTTCCAGTCCTGGCTTTCATGGGGAACTTTCAGTGTTGGGAGAGATAGGTGGGCAGCTTGGGTTAGACTGATCTGGAAGCTTGGGACTCAGCTCCACAGCCTCACCGCTGGAAAGTGCACCTTGGAGAAAGTAAAATAGCTTGCTATTTTAAAGGATGGGGGTTTTGCTGTTGGGTGCTGGAATTCAAAGCCAATTCTGAGTCGGTGACCAACTAGCACCTTTCCAATGAGTAGCTTTAACATCACTACCAAAAAGGATCTGAGGCTGAGGCAGGAGGATTGCTCCAAGTTTGAGGCTAGCCTGAGCTACACAGTGAGACCCTGTCTCACTGAAAACATAGACCAGTTTTCCCAATGCATCTCAACATTCCTTTCTGTGCTGTAAGATAAAATTCAATCGAGTAAATATCATTAATGTAGAAGTTGAGGCTCAGGTCACTGAGTCTTGTCTGGGGCTGCTTAGAATCACAGAGAGTTGTATATCACTGATACAGGGTCAGAATTCCTCCATGCAGAGACAGAGAACGCAGAACATACATGGGCACTTGAGTTACAATAACACGGCAGAGAAATATAGGCAAAGACCATCTGAAATCAGTGTATATCCTCATGGAAGCAAATAGAACTGGAGCCCTACCCCACACTCTACACACAGGGGATGTGTTTCTACATGTAAAAAAACACAATAATAGAACTTCTGGAAGACAATGCAGGCAAATACTCATGACCCCAGGGTGGGAGGTCTCCTTAAACAAGACACAGGATGCACTCGAGAACAGAAGCTCAAGTGAAGTAAATCAGACACACAAGTTTAAATATAGTGTTGGTTCTCTTGTGTGAGAAACCCAAAGGGTAAAAAAGGAGCAAAACTAGTGGATGGATATTGGGAAGTAGGAAGAACTTATTCAAATAGGAAGGGCGACAAAGGGGGAAAGAGAAGGAAGGGGAAAGGGATCGGAGAGAGTTGAAGGAAAAAAATGGAAACAGATGTTTGTAAATCAAGAGGGGAAGCACATTTGAAGGGAGAGGAATTGAAGAAAAAGAATTAAAATATTAGGTACAGGTACAAATTCCCCATGATGAATGTATGATTCGCAAACATGTACTAAAAAATTAATTAGCTGGACATGGTGGTACATGACTACAATCCCAGCAATCAGGAGGCTGAGGCAGGGGGATCACCAAAAGTTTGAGGCCAGTCTGGATGACACAGTGATTTCAAGGCCACCTTGTCTCAAGAGATTAAAAAAAAAAAAGAAAAAAGAAAGGTAAAGCATAGCAGGAGCGGTGTCAACATCTACTCCTGGGCATGAACTTGAAAGAAATATGTACACACGTTCACCAAAACAATGCCTGGAACATCACAGCCCTCCAAACAGTTCTCACGTCTGTGTCCAGAAGCCAGGTGTATTCGTACTTACCACTCAGCTCCATGTAGAGTACATGACATTCCCAAACCAGCAAAACTAAACCTTAGCATTCAAAGATCCATGAGTGGCAAACTGTGAAAAAGACTTACGGCCAACCACGGGAGGGGAGAGCAGGGAAGTGCTGTTAGGAATGACTGAGCTTGGCAGTGGGCTTTGCCCACAGTAGGCGAGTACCATACCACTGAGCTACATCCCCAGACCTTTTCTGCTTTATTGAGACAGGATCACTAAGTTACCCAGGCTGGTCTCAAACTTGAGATCCTCCTGCCTCAGCCTTTAAAGTAGCCAGGATTAGGAATGGGCCACGATGCCCAGCTCTTTGTACTTTTTTAAAAAATGAACCCCTGGCAGGATGTGGTGGCTCACACCTGTAATCCCAGCACTCGGGAGGCTGAGGGAGGGGAATGGCCATGAATTTGAAGCCAGCTTGGGTTGCAGAGTGAGTTCAAGGCCGGCCTGAACTACATAGCCAAACCCTGTCTCAAAAAAATTTAAAAAATGAAATGAACGCACTACTGCTGTCTGCCAGGTATTGCTTTTTAAATGCTTCTCGTGAATTGATTTATTCCTGTGAAATAATAATTTTATCCCCATTTTACTGGTGGGCAAACTTAATTGTCTTGCCCAAAGTCACACATTAAATGAATGACACAACCCGAATTTAAAGCCCCAGTAGTCTGGCTCCACTGTCTGTACGTCCACCTAGAATCTCAGCTGCTTCTCTGTCACCATGTTTACAATTTATTTGGCGTCCTACTGGTAAATTAAGATTTAACTGAACTTAAGTGCTACAAAAATTTTAACCAATGTGATAAATGTTTAAACTAGAAGCCAGGTGCCGTGGCACACACCAGTAATTCCAGCTACTTAGGAGGCTGAGCCAAGATAAGCACTTGAATCCAGGAGTTGGGGGCCAGCTCAAAAACCAAAACAGAAGACACATTTTCCCCGCTGGAAGCAAGCTTCCTGCTGGGGGCAGACTGAACTTAACAACCTCCTGATGATCTTTAATCATTTTACAAACTTTAAGACACTCCCATAACTCCCTGTCCCAGAACTGTTTTTCTATGCTAAATAGCCCCAGGCAGCGGTGTGTCTAAATTTTTCATGTGTGAGTTACTTTTAGGAGCAGTTTTTCTGCTTCTTGCTGTGTGGTGTCAGCAGTGAACCTGTTCTTAGGCATTTGGACCATCACTGTATGTAGTGATGACTTCCCTGCTTTATTAGAATCATCCAGTGTTATCTTGCTAATCCTCACCTTCTGTAGAGTAAGAAAACAGCTCATTTTATTTATCCACCCAACTAGCAGTCATTCAAAGTGTATGTAAAGTAAGAGTAAGCCTGAGAAGTCTGATTCAATGCGTGTGCATCTTTTACAGCCAAGACTTAACACCTATTTTAGCTAATCAGAAACTTTCTTTACTACCTAGGACTGGACTAGGCTCAAAACAGTAACTCCCAGTTTTCAAGGACCTACCATATTAGGCACCAGAGTAACAAGCTACTGCCTTGCAGCTTGATTTACAGCATCACTGCAGCAAAATATTGGCAAAGACCATCTGAAATCAATGGCCATCCATTCGAAGCAAAACCTCACCACCTACCTGTGCACCAGAGTAAGCTTCTCCATGCCTACCTTGGCAAGTATCTTGGGTAATCAGCATGGACCAGAGCATCGCTCCAGGCCGCACAGCCTGGTAGCCAGGAGTCCAGTGCAGAGGAGGAAGGTGGCTTCCCCTGCCATTCTGAGCCTCTCTCTGCTTCCTTCACTCTTAAGTACCCCAGGGCCTTTGCCCAGGCCGTCCTCTTCCTGGAACTCATCCCAGCCTTTCACATGGACACTCCTCCTTACTTCCACCATTGCTAGCTTCTCCGAGCGTTTCCCTGCCCCTCAGCACTATCTTGCTATCTTTATGTCACTCATGGATTACTATATAACCTTTTTTTCCATCAAAGACCTCCAAATGGCTCAAAGTCCTTGAGTCAAGAGATTAGGATTTGGGGTCCCAAAGTGCTCCCACCATTTATCTCACTCTGAACTTAGGGACATAAAGTTAGACTATACCCCTTTTGATCCCATTTAAAATTCACAATGACAAACTCAAAAGGCCGAATGAGAAGTTAAGGCAGAAATCACAGATTGAGACTCAGGCTGAAAGCCTTGAGATCTCTCCTGTTCTGCTCCGAGTCTGGGTCCATCCAGCCTGCACAGAAAAATATCTCAGCAGCCGTTAGAGCACCCAAAAAGGTGCAGAACTCAATGTGGCTGCAGCTATGAAAAGAAAAAGGGCCGAGTGTGTGTGTGCATGTGTGTATGTATGTGTGTGTGTGTGTGTGTGTGTGTGTGAGCTAAGCGCCAGCTTGTGACCAAAGGTACAAAATGGGTCTCCCCCTGCCGCAGCTCCTGGATACCTCGACCCCTGGAAGAGGGTTCTCCATATTTAAATGTCGGCAGAGGCAACGCTTATGGTGCAAACAATCGGAATCTAGGTGAATAAGCAATTTCAAACCTCGCAACCTTATTGACATTGAGATACATTATAATGCTGTAACAGAAGTGCTTCAGCTTGAATATAGTTTGTGTCCTCTGAAACTCATGTTGAAATTTAATCCCCACAAGATATCAAGCAGTGGGATGAGGTGGGACCATTTGAGGTCATCAAAGTTCTGGCCTCTGAATGGATTAATCCATCATGCAATTAGTGATTAATGGTTAATGGGTTATCTCGAGTTGAGGTCTGCAATAAAAGCCAGTTTGCTTGGTCTCCCTTGCACTCCTGTCTCTCCTTACAATGCATGTGACATCCCATATCACCTGCCAGCATGAAGGCCATCACTAAACGACCAAGGCCATCGCCCTGAAGTCGGACCAGACCATGAGCCAAAGCAAGTTTGTGACTGCCCTAGTATGCGATGACATGCTATTAGCAATAGGATGCAGACTAACACAGTATGCTACATCAGACATGGATAAAATCTTTTTAACGAAGCTACCAGAAACCGTGGAAGTAGCACTCACTGATAAAGAATAGCTACGGGTAACAACTGCAAAAGATTACATGGTGTATGCCAGCCATAATGGTAACATGATGAGAGTTAGTGTTTTATTGTTGTGGCTAAACGTACTCGTACATGCTAACTGAAATCAGGCAGAGATTTAACGTTATTGTGTACCCATCATCTATTTAGTTCCGTTACGTATTAGCACAGACAAGCCAGCTAATCTGAGCCTCGGTTTTCTCACCTGTTAATTGGGAGCAGTAATCAGACCCACCCTACCTGATAGGTGATAGAAATTTTACAATATAAGGAGAAGGCTTCTATAATGCTGAAAGACTGAAGCAACATAATATAGACGCATACACACATACTGTCCTGCTTTTGTGTTAAACATGGAGAGCAGGCGGTAGTTTGTATCCCCCACAGCTTACTGGAATATACCCAGTTTGCACCAGCGGGAGGTTAGGTAGCCTGGTCTAGGGGAGCGTGGCCCATGCCAGGATGTCACTGCCCCACCTTCCTCCTCAGACACCTGCCCTGTCAATCCACCCTGCCGTGCCCACCTGGCACCTCGCCAGCTCTCACAGTGAAAAGAGCACCTTCTGCATTTCTCACTCTGCCCCTGCCTTCCGCTGTGGTGGCAGGCGGGGGAGGGAAATAGCTTGGCCTGAGCTGAGTGGGCTGCGGCAACGGGCGAAGGGAGGCAGGAGCAGGGAGGGGCTCTGCCACCCTGGCTAGGAAGCCCTTAGGGGCCAGGAGACCATCTGCTAGTCAGCTGCAAACATTGCACAGGACATGATCAGACACTGCCACATCTTTGGACTGTTCTGGCAGAAAGTATCTAAATCCAGAAAGGGCAAGGTGGTGAAGGCTGGGTCACCTGCTCAGTCCCCAGCCCTGGAGCCAGTGGGCAAAGGCCTTGGTTCTTCTCCCAGCCACAGCCACTGCGAGAAAAGGGCCCAGAGTAAATTACACCACAGAAGCCTGAGTCCAAGACGCCTGAATGAGACCACTTGGCTCCTCTGGTTCACCAGGAGCTTGTCTGGGGCCGTAGGGCGGATGACAGATGGATCTTAGCACTGACTGGTCAGGCCTC